>JAFIRS010002142.1:0-248559 GCA_018342105.1 Gonioctena quinquepunctata
CCCACCATACAACAAGTCCGATGCGATGCGCAATCTGTATGGATTTGAGGGGATTCTCTTGACATTCAGCGCACTCATCAATAATCGCAGTTCATTCTTAGCTCTCTCACAGGACAAACGCCCTCCTCGCTTGGAGAGTGCAAGGATTCATGAAGGTCATGACTGCACAGAATATGTATGCCTACACCACAGCTTCAGTCAAGGTCAAACAAACATCGAGATCAAATCTTTTGGTTGCCGAAACAATCCCAACATCAAAACTCAAGGTCAAATCTCAAAGTCAATACTTAATGTTATGAATCTCAAGGTCATACTCAAGATCAAAACTGTAGTCGAATCCCAAATGACGAAACCCCATGTCAAAACTCAATGACAAATCTCAAAGTCAAATCTCAAGGTCAAACACGCACACATTGCACACCTGCAACTATTCAAGGTCACACGTGACGTCATAGTGGTGGGGGGAGAGCCAGAACCGGCTTAAATCTCCTACTACTGAAAAATGGGTATTCTACAGGGGTGGTTCCATTTTAAATGGGTTACACTGTATATATACAGTGACCGGCAGAAAGAACGCATCATATGGGAAATTCTTTTATCAATAAATTTTGACGAATATCGATATGTGCAATCGCCTCTGCATCAAAAGCAACCCCAAAAGTTGTTGTACAGTGCCGTTCGTCTTTTCGTGTTCGGCGGGAAATTTAAAAAATTTAAAAATTATATCTCAAAACACACTTATCTGGGAAAATATTGAAAAATGTTATTTGGAAAAGTTGTTGAGAACGACTTTTTATAGCTATGTACAAGTCTTGAGAGAAATCTGAGATAAAAAATAAAAATAAATTTTTTGCCATAATAAAAATTTCAATTTGGAAAAATACATTTTAGACGAAGAAACTCATCAGTAAGGCCAACAGTAATATTTTGAATGATATTTTGTAAATATTCGCAAGCTACTTCTATTTTATTCGGAAAAAAATTGAAATCTATGGATTTGCCATGTATTCAGCTGCTTCATAAGAGGTCACTGAAATATCTCCAGGACATTATAATCCTGATACTGTTCATTATTAATAAAGGCCTTGTATCTACATAATTTCAAATTAAATTTTTTATTCAAACAAAAAATTAATTGATTTTTGGCAAATTGTTGGAATCATACAATATTATCATTGTTGATGCGTGCATCGACAGATTTTCTCATGATCAAAGAGGCCATGAAACAATTGACTAATAATGACAATGTGTTATTGAGAGTTGTGAAACGATTTAATAGTGTTATTATTTATCCAGGTGCTTTTATCGTCTTTATTCTATAGTTTTTTCATTCTAAAAGTTACATTTTGTTGTGTGTTAACAATAATTAGAGATGCCCCAAGAAAAGCTGAGTTTGCAAGAAAAAATTGAGCTCGTCTTAATATGTGGTGAGTGGTTTCATAGTTCCAGAGGAGCAGCAGATATATTCAATGCTAGATATCCAAATAAGAATATCCAGGTCGTATGGGGTCGGCTTTAGAATAGCCCCATGGTAAATCCTGCCTGTCGTAAGAGGCGACTAAAAGGATAACCGTAGGTGGAAGATGGTCTCATCGCCCGGTGAAATACCACCATATCGACTTTGTGTGCTGTGAAATGGACCATTCCATGTTTCAGTGTTCGGTCGATACTTTCCGGTCTCCCTCTTCCTTTTCCCCAACCCTTCTTTTTTTCAGGTAAAGTAATAATGATGAACAATAGTAATAATGATGAAGTCTCCTAGAGTAAAACACCCCGGGAAGTAAAATACCTTCCATTCGGATTTCCGGGCGAGAGGTACCGAGGGGACTCAACATTACAAATTTTTTGCAACATCCGCGGACTCAACAAGAACATCAATGACGTCCACCATCACCTACAGACGGAAAAAACCGGATATTCTGCTCTAACAGGAAACACAAGTAAACCCGTCCACCAACAAGGTCCATATAGCTTTGTCCTGGTTACGAACTCCATTCTCGATTCAGGTTCAAAGGTGGAGTTTGCCTTTACGCCAAGGCTAACCTTTCATGCCAGCGTGAAGAGAGTTTGGAACCGAAAGACTTTGATGTGATGTGGTTCAAGCTATCTGATACCAAACTGACGAAGTTCCTATGCTGACTTTATCTATCACCTAATGAACCTTCATATAACGACCCTTTGAGTTTTCATCACCAAACTGGACTACATTCAGGAGAACCATCCAACAGCTGAAACCATAATCATGGGAGATTTTAATGTACATAACGCTGCCTGGCCCCAAATTCTCTAACAAAACAGATGATGCAGGTCGTCGCCGAGGCCTTCGCCATCACTCATGGTCTAGAACAACTGGTCGAGCTACCAACCCGCATCCCTGATGTCAACAACCAGTCTGCCAATACACTAGATCTTTTCCTCACCACCAATCCTGGGCCTGTATAGAATAGAAGTTTTGCCCCACTTGGAAACTCTGACCACACCCTCATCTCCACAACATGCTCTTTCCATTTACCATCGAGCTGCACAATACCACCCCGTCTCATGTGGCATTACAATACGGGCGACTGGGAAGGTCTTCGTATGTTTTTTCAGCGTTTCCATGGAGAGAGTTTGTTTCTTCTTCAGTAGATCCAACACGATGTGCTGAGACAATTTCCCGAAATCATCGTTAGGGATGCAAACTTACATACCGAATACCGAAAGAAGAACATCATCCGATAAGACCTGGTTTAACAGAAACTGCTCTAGAGCTGTGGTTTAAACAGGCAGCATACCATCGATGTAAAAATCCGGCCCTGAGACCAGAGAGCATATGTCGAGGCTAGAGGCATATGTAAAGAGACAATAGAATGCTCAAAAGATGCCCACAAAGCCAAAATAAGATCAAAACTTGCTGAATGTCCTAACGGATCCCGTTCATTTTGGTCTTTCAAAGCTGTGGGAAGAAATTTCACTTCCAGCCATTTCCTCCCCTAACCAAAGAAGATGGAACACTAGCAACGACTGCCCAGGAAAAAGCCAATATCTTTGCGCACCTATTTGCTGGAAATTCCACTCTGGGTTCATCGGGAAAACAACCCCGAACATTACACCTATTGACAGTCACATGCCTGAGATCACCTTTTGCCAACGTACTATCAGAAAGATTTTGTGGGTCTCAACACCAACAAAGCCGTGGATCTGACGGAATCCCGCCGATTGTTCTCAAGAAATGTGCCCCCCAACTTTAAAACCTGTTCTTTGCAAGTTGTTCAACCACTCTTACAATTTGGGGTATTTCCGTCCAATTGGAAAATTGCAAGAGTACAGCCAGTCCCTAAAAAAGGCAAAAGGCCCTACCTAGCAACTACAGACCTATCGACTGCTATCTATTATTTCAAAGGTCACGGAAAAGCCATCAACATCGAGCTCATAAAATATCTGGAAGACTCAGGAATTGTCAACGATAGGCAATATGGCTTCCGCCATCAGAGATCAATCGTGACCTGCTCGCTTACAGTCTCACATATATGGAGCTATTATTGAAAAGCATGGAGAAACTTTAGCTGTGCATTAGATATCTCCAAGGCGTTCGATCGAGTTTGGCACCAGGGACCTCGCCAAGCTTCCGTCTTATATTTGCCCCTCAGCTGTGTTCTCTGCTTGCTAGTTTTTTCTCAAACAGGTCTCTCCATGTAGTGGTCGATGGAGTTTCATCTGACACTCTACTCATAAATGCTGGTGTTCCGCAAGGATCCATTCTCGCACCAACACTATTTCTACTTCACATCAACGACCTGTTGAAAGCAACTTCATGTCCAGTACAGCTTTGCCGATGATAGTACTCTCCATACCGCTTTTCTTCCAGGGCCCCTATATCAGCCCGTGAAACCAGAAATGAACGAGGAAGAAATGTTAATAATATAAATATGGACTTGGCAACAATTCTGGAATGGGGATCTAATAACTTGGTAGAATTCAATGCAAACAAAACACAAGCATGTCTTTTTCTCTAGAAAAGCCGATCTCACTGTGCCTAACATAACTTTGTCAGGAGTAACCATACCACTGAAGCCATCCATATCGATGCTTGGTATTACTATCAGCAATAACCTTTCCTGGGAAAATCACGTGAGGTCCATTGCCAAAAGTGCATCCCAAAAAACTTGGTTTTCTGTTTCGTGCCAAGAGCTATTTCTACCCCAAGTCAGCTGCTTATGATCTATAAGGCACAGATCCGACCTGTATGGAATACTGTTCCCATATTTGGAGTGCGGCACCTAAACATATCCTGAGGCTATTGGATTCTGTCCAAAAAGGGCAATTCGTCTCGTGGTGATGCTCGCTTACAAACTCGCTACTTGTCTGGAACACCGTAGAAAAGTTGGCGATTTGTCTCTATTTTATAGATATTTTCATGGGCGATGCTCTTCTGAAATATCAACAATCGTTCCTGTTTGGCAGTCTCTTCGAGATTAACCCGTCAAGTTCAGTCATCACACCTCCGTGGTCACTTCGAAACCTGAGAATATCACTTTCCAAAGACTCGTTCATCCAACGAACAGCGAGGCTTTGGAACTCATTGCCTAGGGAGGTGTTCCCCGAGGCATACAACCTTCAGAAATTTAAGAAGAACACCAACTCCTACCTTCTTTCCCTAGGTTCCCACGATGTTCTCTGAACATTACAGGATATTCCTTTTCGTGGGAACCAGAACATAAAAAAAAAAAATCTACTGTGTTGCGTATTTTAAACAAATTTGAAGCTACAGGCAGTGTAGAAAATCGTTACAAAATTCCACATAGTAAGCCCGTCACTAATGAGGAAGGTACCTTTAATGTTTTGTTATCGGTCACAGAAAATCCACGGATGGCACTATCGGAGAGGCAGGAACAAACCGGTATATCTGAAAAATCCATAAGAAGAATTTTGAAGAATAATAAATTTCGTGCATACAAACCAAAATTCATCCACACCTTACTCGATAGAGATTTTGATGCACGCTTAGATTTTTCATTCTGGTTCCAAGGCATGATTGAAGAATGCCAACATTTTCCTAGGAACATTTTATTTACTGATGAGGCGACTTCTACATCAAACGGTACTGTCAGTTCCCAGAATTGTAGATGGTGGGCTGATGAGAACATAAATTGGGAGATAGAGGCAAGAAGTCAATTTTCTTTCAAAACTAATGTTTGGTGCGGCATATTAGATACACAGATCGTTGGGCCTTACTTTTTTAGGGGCAATTTCAATCTACGAAATTATTTAGAGTTTTTAAATAATGTGTTTTTTGATTTCTTACATGGATTACCGTTGCAGAAAAGGAATTATATTTTTTCCAACAAGACGGAGCGTCAGTACATAGTACCCCTGAAGTCAGAGCGTGGCTTAACGAACACTTTCCTCATAAATGGATAGGACGATATTCAGAAAACCCGTGGCCTGCAAGATCCCCAGATTTGACGTCCTTGGATTTCTTTTCATGGGAGTACCTCAAAAGTAGGGTTTATAAACATCGGCCATTTCGTAATATCGAGCATTTAGAAGAAGTAATACGACAATGTATCAATAAAATTACACCACAAATGCTGCGAAATGTGTCCAGAGAAATGAAATCCCGAACAACTACATGTATTGGACGTCAGGGTAGACACGTCGAGTGATGGACATTTACAAACTTTCGAGTATGCATTAAATTGTTTGGTTTATAATTATTTCAGCTTCTAATTTCATTATAAAATGTAATAATGTGAAAAATTGAATAAATTTTTTGTTCTAATAAAAAATTCATATTAAAATTCTGTAGATACATGGTTCTTTGTCAATAATAAACAGTATCGGGATTATTATGTCCTGAAGATATTTCTGTGACCTCTTATGAAGCAGCTGAACACATGGCAAATCCACAGATTTAAAATTTTCTTCGAATAAAATAGAAGTAGCTGGTGGATCTTTACAAAATATTATTCAAAATAATACTCTTGGGCTTTACTTATGAGTTTCTCTGTCAGAAATGTATTTTTCCAAATTGAAATATTTTTTACGGCAAAAATTGATTTTTATTTTTTCATCTCAGATTTTTTTCCAAATTCGTACATAGCTATGAAATGTCGTTGTGAACAACTTTTCCTAATAACATTTTTCAATATTTTCTCAAATAAGTGTGTTTTGAGACACAATTTTCAAATTTTTCAAATTTCTCGCCAAACAAGAGAAGACGAACGGCACTGTACAACATCTTTTGGGGTTTCTTTTGATGCAGAAGCGATTGCATGCATGATGCCGAAGCGATTGTCAAAATATTATATTAAAAAGAATTCCCATATGATGCGTACTTTCTGCCGGTCACTGTATATATATATATATATATATATATATATATATATATGAATATCTGTGAATGTATGAAGGTTAGGACTGACTAAGTTAAGAAAAATCGGGGTAATATTTGTGTGTGCAGTTGATAAGCCTGAAGTAATGTGTACTCTTGTTTCTGTTCAAGCTTCCGAGTCTTTATTGGCTCTTCCTCATGTACTCTTCAATTGTTGAGATTCAGTGAAACATTATAGTAATCAAAAATGATTTCTGACTTACGAATTTTGGGTTTGAAAATATGCGTTGCTTTTCACAATGATATAAAACATGTTCAGTAAACATGCAATTACTGTTACTTGTATTGTAATTGAAAGGTAACTGGATATATTTCATATCTTCTCGAGGAACAACCCTTATTTTTAGCTTCAAAAGTCGTAAGTCAGAAATAATTTTCCTTGATAAACTCTATGTGTCGAATGGTATTGATTTAACATAAATCAGCTGTGACTTCAAAATGTTTTCATATGGACACGCCAGTACTTTGAGGGTTGATGACATAACTGCAGAAATTGTTACCAAAATGTTGTATAATGGAAAGTTTGGTATCCACTCTCAAGTAACTACGGACCAAGAACGACAGTTTGAATCCAAACTAGGCCGATAAATCGGTAAACTATTAGGATCTGAACATTAAAAAAAACTGGCTATACTCCATGTTCAAATGGGATGATTGAAAGATTCCACCGGACACTGAAAACGACATTCTCCATTTGATTTACCAAAATATTATATCCGATCTTCTTCTGTTAATGGACAGATATGATGAATCATGAAAAAATTCTTGAATATTGCCAATATTGTTAGTAGATAATTCTACGTCGATGAACATTGAGAAGTTTACATCAATTGAAAGACTCTTTTGTCGACTCAGCTAGCAACCAAAGAATAATCATGATCATGAAATTCATCGATCATTATGGTAGGGAAACAATCAAATATTCCATTCCCCAGCATGGTGGATAATTAAGAAACTTCTTCATGTGTTCAGTTTCCGAAAAAATTGGTCGTACATAAAGTATAGTGACTAAACCTGAACTTTCTGTTCGAGCATAATTTGATATTTACACTTTTTGGCAACTAATATAATATTTCATTTTCTCCGTAGCAGGTAATACCTAGAAACGACACTTTGTAACTTCCCAATTATGTTTCCGACACTTCAAGGAATTCTTCACTCATCCATTATATTACCTATATATGCTCGAACGTATTTTTCATCGCTGTAATCTTCTATAACGGTAATGATGTACTTCCAGATGGAAATAACAATAAACATTCAAAAGTGTCTCATTCATGTATTCCTTTTACGACTGAGCGTTTTTGTCACATATTACGACTATTGGAGGAAAAATCCAGGAGCTCGTTAATGTTTATGGACTCTGATGATTTTTATCAGAACGTACACTTTCCTATTTTATCCCTCATTAAAGTTAATACGCGAATAAAGTGTGTCTTTGCCTCCAATGTCTACCTATATGATATCCTTCTTATAATGCACCAGCATATTACAATATACACATAAAGTAAATGCTGAGAATATGAAATTCTCACATCTTTATATGGAAGCAAGATGTAACTAACTAGTGTTCGAAATGGCAATATGATTTGATTTCAGAAGGGCTTCCACCAAATTGAGAATGGCTTTTTTATTGACATATGTACCAAATATCATGGTTGGCAGAAAGACCAATGATAGCAAAGCCTGAAAAACCGCCATATGGAGTTGGATCATATAACTGATATATGAGTTGTTTTTGAGGAAATAAGTATAAATAGATGATAATTGATTCCAGTTCATAACGGTTCAGCTCAAAAAAACACTAATTACTGAACATGTATGGATAATATAAAGTGGGAAAAAAATACATGGGTGTACTTCGAAATGTTTCTGCATGGAACACAAGTCTTTGAAAAATCTCAGAATATCGTCGGGTGAAAGTGAATCCCAGGAAAGTCAGAGTCTATTGTCTTGAAGGGCCTCAGAAACCCTCCCAACATTTAGCTCCCGATTGGTAACACCGTGGTGGTTCCGGGCAGGAGCCTGAAATACCATGGGGTGGTTTTTGATGACAAAATGAGGTTTACAGCACATGTGGATGCAAAAGTGACTGAGGCTGGGAAGAGGGAGGACCTCAGAAGGCGTATACCAAACATCGGAGGGCCAAGCTCGATAGAAAGACAAATGCTTCTGGGCCTGGTACACTCTACGCTGTGGCATGGCACTGATCCGGGTGGCTAGTGCCTACCGGAGAGTATCATCAGTGGCACTGCAGATCATCGGCTCAGCGGAACCGGTGCACTTACTAGTGTCGGAGAGGGTATCGATGTAAGAATGCGGAGACGGTCACCAGGAAGCAGGTATGGGATGCAGGGACCAGGAAGGCCCAGTACACGCGGCGGCTGATACTGGAATAAATCAGGACAAGCTATCACTTCACGTAGTTTTCGTCTGGAAACGTCATACACGCGTAGGATTGTGTGAGCGATGACGACGAGTGTCTTTATTGCGAAGGATATACTGACGACGGGAACTCATGGTGTTCCGATGCAAGAGATTGAAAGGAGAGGAGCTGAGTATGGTCATCTCCTAGATAACTTTCTGGAGGTGGTATAGGAAGCGAGAAACTTTAAGGCATGTTTGAGAGATATGCAAGATGATGAAAGAGAAGAGGAAAAGGAAAATTGGCACAGGGTTGGAAGTGGAACTTGAGGAAAGCGAGGAGCGTATCTGTGGAAATTCTGGCCTCAGTGAAGTGAGAAGACTGTAGCAAAAAACGATGTCCCTCCCGGAAGTTCAATATTACCCCAACAAGGCATATCCGGGCTCTCGTGGTAAGATGTACGGGGTGGAAGAGTCTCAGGGTATCGATGACAGCCATAACAACCAATGTAGATTCGAGCACCGCAAAATGAATATGAAAATTTTTCTACCATGGATCTAGATTTGAAATACATCAGAGAGGTAGGAACATATTTCGAAAGGCGTATGAGGAAATCCATCGTATCAAAAATAGAAAGGTTGAAACGTGGTTTGGAAGTTTGTAGAGGAGTAACGTTAGTTTCAAAGTGGGGTCATAAAAATTGGTATTTGGGGTCTTTGTTACAAATAAAGGTTTAGGTGTTTCAGTGATGGGCACCGTGGCTGGTCAGGTTGACGAGAGTCCTATCGATATCTGAGCCAAGCAACATCGGGCACGTTCTGTACTTGTATGGGGGATCACCTAAGGGGAAGGTGCACGTTGAAAGGCCCTAAAAAATGTAGCGTATAAGAATATTCGCAGCTGCAGGCGTCTCATCAATGAGCACGAGATAAGACGATAGATATGCCATCCTTCGGCAAGAACGTTAAAATGGCGGTCTCGATTTCATAGATGTTAAGTTCGTTAAAGGGTTTTTTAACCTGTTAAAACAACATAGGATTCGGCAAAATTTCAAGTTGGGGGAGTGTGCTCACCGGCGTCGGTGTTTAGCCCTGGTCGCAGAAATAGGCCGACGTTAAATAATGCAATGAAAAAAAGTGTTTCAGTGTTCTTAGAAATTCAACCCCTGAAAGAGTGGAATGGAGAGGAAAAGTTTGTATGAGGGTTACGTTAGTTTTCAAGTGAGGGTAAAAAAATCAATGAAGAAATAGGTGTTTCAGTGTTTCTCAAAATTCAACCCCCAACGAGGTGGAATGAGGGGTGAAATTTAGTATCGAGGTTTCGTTAGTTTTCACATTAAGATCATCAACATTGAAATTTGGGATTTGTTACAAATAAACAGATATGTGTTTCGATAAATTTTTTAGTTGTACCTGTGAGCAGCACGAAAACCCCTATCAATCAGTCACATTGGAGTCAACCCGAAAAGACCCCTATAGGATTCAAGATGTATCAGGAAGGCCCACTGTAAGTTATAGTCTGGCTACAAAGGAATCGGTGCTTTCAGGGATTGCTCCTCTGTCGAAAACCGATATCCTGGAAGAGCTGGGAACTTTGCTAGCCTCCCTCTCACCCCTAGTTAAGATTCATGTGATCAGTTAGCTGATTTTACAAAAAGCAACGATATCAGTACGTAGGACAGTGTTTTCTCTCCAAAGAAGCTCAAGCACGATATTCTACCACCGCCAGTATCGAAAAGTATGTCAAGACCTTCATATATCCCTTAAGGCTCACGTAGTAGTTTTAGACTTGTAGATCCAAAAAGTTCCTCAAATGTCAAAACTAGCGATAGATTTTGAACCCTGTTACACATCACAGAAAGAGAATTCCACATCGATTTTTCATAGAATCCATGGGCGGACTCAGCCCAAGTGCGTTCTGAAGTTCGAATAAAAATGAGAAATCCAAATCCAAAATTGCACAGATGTAAATGACCGCGAAACCGTCGAAAACGAACAGAATATCCAAATTTCAACGACACCACTAGGGACAAAAGTGAGTGGATAACAGTGAATTTATTATCAACATCAACATATTTAACTCACCAAGCCGGCAAAAAATGTCAAGATTTTTACTTATTCCCCTGATGAATATCGCAAAATTTCTAGTTTATTCCATACTTACACTCAGTTCTATTCAGGGGCGTCCCTGAATCATTTTCCTACATAATAGATGAGCTGCCTGAGAGGGCGTTTGCTCTGGAGACAGTGCGACCCAATTTAGATCGAATGAGTCTCCAGACAATGATCAGAATCGAGAATTATAGCTGAAAGATCGTGTTCGTCGTACTCTGAGAGAACCAAACCATGATGCCATATTGCACATATTGAAGGTTCTAATCCTGGAAAAGCACCTGGTTACGATGGAATTACTAATCGTATGATTGAGTTTTTCCCGGATAACCCGGTGCGGTCACTTTTGAATATAATTAACAATTCTCCAGGTCTTGAATGATTTCCCTCGGAAGTGGAAGCATGCCATATGATTTCAAGGAAGGGACAAAGTTCAACCTTCTATCGACCCATCAGTCTGCTCTGCAGTTGGCTGAAAAAGTCGTACTGGAAAGACATGATGAATAAGTGGAGGAGGGAAATGTCCTACCAATTCGGCTTTCGATGTGCTCATTCCATCGAGCTTCAGATTCTGAGGCTAGTAGAAGATGCCATAACATCTCTGAATACCACCAACAGTGCCCATACTATCGTTCTAGACATCAGTGAGGCATGAGGGCCTACTCTCCAAACTGAACAATTTTCACCTGCCTTCGAACATGGTGAAGTGGATCAAGTCGTTTCTCATGAGTAGGACATTTCAGATGAGGGTCGACAATTCTCTCTCGGATTCGACGAAAATTGAGGTTAGCAATCCTCGTGGGACAGTGCTGTTCTCCTCATTATACGCCCTTCACACGTCTGATATTCCCAGGAATGAACACGTGAAGATGTCCTTATTTGCAAACGATACGGCATTGCTTTCCCCCTTCAGCCAACCACTTGTTGGCTTATTTGCAGAATGCATTGAACGACCTCCAGCAGTGGTACCTGGAGTGGAAAATAAAGCTGAATCCTGACAAAACGCGGGCGATTTCAATGGGACGAAAGAGAGACAACCCGGAGGGGGAAGTGTCTCTCTCTCTCTCTCTGGAAGCGAGAATGAATGGTCGGAGAAGGTCAAGTACCTGGGAGTATCGATGGATCGCCGGCTCACCTGGAGACCACACGTAAAAATTATTGGAAAATAGCTAAGAAGATCTGTTCTTTATACTCACTGATTGAGAACAACGTCTCCGTGAAAAACAGAGTTCTGATTTATGAAATGATGTTCATGCCTGTCATTGTGAATGCCTCAGCTGTCTGAGGCCAAACCTGCAGAACTAGTATTTGCGTTCTGGAACGGGCGCGAATGGAAGTCCTAAACATGATTAAACGAACGCTCCGTGGTATGGGTGGAATGATCGGATCATCGAAGACTTGAACTTGCTTTTCATTAGGAGTATTCTTCGAGACCACAATCAAAAAGTATTCGATTGTGCAATAACTTAGGAGAACCACCTCGTGAGGGAAGCCTCTGATTACAACATAGATGACGTCTCGTGCTTTAAATGTCCCAGGCGCTCTCTGGAATGATGGGCTACTTACCAATCCATACTGGATAGCGAAAGCTGCATTATCTATGGGAATTGACTATAATATACATTTCAAAATTCCTTTCATGGTCATCTTGGAGGAGCATCACCATGACAAGGACCGGTCTCTAGTTCTTGTTGAGTCAAAATTCTGGATTCGTGAATGGCTATTGCCCACTCATTTGAAGTCCAAAGAGTAAGGGTCTTTGAGTTATACTTGGTTTCCAGTTACAGTGAAAGGAGACCCTGATGAAGCCCTATCATGGGCTCTGGTCGGTACGATTAAAATCAGAGAATGGATACGCTTTGCGATTGCATTCAAATAATAATTCCCTGGACCATTATCTCTCATGATGCATCGCATGTGAGCAAGGCAATCTAGGTCATTGATTCAATTAATAATCGAAAACGTGACTTGAGCCTGAAAAACAGTGAATTTGGAATGATTCACTTGATTGTCAGAGTTGATTATTTTGTCGCTTTCGTGAAGTGTGGATGAACGGGCGAGAATTGGTTCAGTATTTCGATAGTCATGGAAGCCAGATTTGTAATAATATACATAGCCAGTCAGGACTAATGAAAAATAAAAATAACCCTTTCCACCAATAGCAAAATCGGAAAAAATTCCACGTATTCCTGCCCTGAACCAAGCACAAGACAACATCTCTATGAAGATAATTCTAACCGAGCTCATCGACCTATATTATGCAGTTTGCTGGTTGAAGTTATAATAAACTACTTGCACATGCATGTCTCACCCAATTTGCTCTATTATTCATCAACACTCGATGTTCAGAAGTTAAGTGAGCTTCTTGCTGCGGCTCTCTGCCGATATTTTCTATGGAACAGCATCATTTACATAGTCATATTTTTTGGGTGAGTGCTCATTTGTTTTGCTGCTTGAGGCAGCATATGGTGTCTTCGAGTGAGTGGGACTCTATATCAATTTTCCGGTCAGGAAATGAATTATTTGTTGTTGGAATTTTGGTCAGAATGAAAATTATGTAAAGCGATAGTTAGTGTTTGATACTTGCAAAGTTAAGCGTGGTAGAATTGCATTCCAATACGTACCTTTTTAGGAAACTCAACGACTTCTCTCTTGTATGATCCGAAAATAAGTTATATGTTGAATTCTAGTGATAAAAAGGATCTTACTGATGGAGAACTATTGTCTTTGTTAGAAAATGACGATCGCCAGTTCGATATTCGACAGATCAGAGTGAGCTACTACGGAGAAACTGGAGATTATATTTTGGATTCTGAAGAGATGTATGATGAATAGATGACGAACAAGGACTATCACATATATCAGAGAAATGGATATTCCAATTATTATTGAACAAAAACTTCGAATTGACAAGAGTTTCCTCTTCGAAATCAAATCAGATTCTATAATGGATTTGACTGAAAGTGTTGCTTTAGATGGGAGCTAACCTGGCATTGCTGTTTTTGTTGATTATGTCAATGTGATCTGATGCTGTGAGTTACTTTTTATTATTGTTAACATTCACATTCACATATTGTTAACAGTCACAAACATTCCGCTTGCATTGTGCCTTTCTCCACCTTTGAATGAATTGCTTTTCTAGCATTAGTTCCATGTTGGAGACATCCATGCTGCTGGATATCCCCAAGGATGGTTTCGGTCTGATTGTAGTCTGTACCGACCACATTTTGGCTATTCTGTTCATTTGCAGATACACCTGATTGTCGTGCAACCACACGGGACCTACCATCCCTGTTTCATGACATTTTTCAGTCAGACGCAAATTTTGATGCGATCCTATTCTTACAAATGATATGGCTGCGGCTTTGCTCTCCATAATCTGATCTTGATTTTTTACCTGATTACGGCAACGCCAAAAGAGACGATTATGTTTTTAGCAGTCTATGTATATTTGTATTTACTATTTTCCGTAGCGCCTGATTTACTAATCCGATTTTGATATTAAAATCAATATGACGGATGTTACAACCAAAAGAGTAGGGGTCCCTGATTTTTTTAACTTTGATATCGTATTGTGTTGGATGTCAAATGGAAGAGGAGAAGATTCTGAGTTCATAAATATAAGTATAGTACAATATTACAGATAAAATATACCCATTCTCGGTATTCATTCCAGAAACTTATGTGATTTGACCATGACTTGTTTCGAGTATAGAATTTTTTTGTTTAGTTAGTGATCTTTAGTGATAGTAAGTGATCTATTTCAGTATGTGATGTGAATACAAACGGTATTTGAATTGAATCATGTTGTGATTGATGTGAAACTGCCAGAATTCTTCAATATAACTAAATAAACAGGAATATTTAACATATTAGAAGACCTGTCTGACTCAATTAGACGATGATAGCAATCAGTTCCAAACTCGTTTCGTACTTTTCAGTTCATTTTATTCATTCCTAGTCGGGTGGAAAGGTTCGGAACTTTTATATTTTAATTATAGTTATTTTTTTCTGTAGTTGGGTAACATCTTTTTAAACTTCCTTTTATTTTCTGGATGTTTGTTCTGGTTATAGATGATGTTCATTTTCCTAAGGGAACTGTGATGCTCTCTCAATTTTTTTTTCATTTATCCAATATCCCTATCTTATATTGGGTTTTTTGTTATGAGAAATATATTTTCTATTGATGCCCATTTTCATCGATAAAAAAAAATAGGATATGATAAAGGAAACCCAATTTGCGACCAACTAAGAAACCATATATTTGTCAGCGAATTGGTGGAATATACTTTTCCGAATAGATGTGTAATTGGATTTCTGCGGTGTAACGTGAACTTCGGGAAAAAACAGGATTGTGTTCAGCATGGTTCACAAGAGATACCATATTGAATATCAGTAGAACTTTTGTACTAGTGGATAAGTTAATGTATTACTGGCCTGTTCAATTATTCAATTTATTAGGAAAAATATCGTTCATAAGATTTAACTTTGATCGCTGGGCGGTTGCAGAATTATATTCAAATCTATAATATCATCATACGATTTGCATGGCTTCGAAAATGCGAAAAAAAATTTGTTATAGAATCACCAAAAATTTTTAACTCACCGGACATTACCGACTTTGAAGTCTCTGGATCATTTCCAGACTGCAGATCTCTGGATTCAGGTATCAGTTTCACTGATTCTATACTATATAGTTTTCAATTCAAAACTGTACTTTTTATTAGTTCCAGTTCTCTCTCATTATTGGATAAAAATACGTGTTTGAGCTTTCTAACAGATTGACTTCAATAAGCCCAGTAGTGTGTCTTAGATCCACATAATAGTAAAATCACACGAAGAAAGAGATATTCATAAGGTACTTTCAGTATTCAAACTGTAATGAGACTCATCAAATTGAACGTATTCTGAGATGTTATATTATTATTGACTGATGAATATTGAATCATCTAAGGAAACTCAGGTTGAAAATACCTATTTGGCTGAATTGAACCTCTGAGGAAGGAAGATGTGTCTCATTAGAAATCTTCGAATCGAACTGGCGCTCCTTATTCAGTACATGAATATTCCGTCCTTTATACAAATTCTTTAAGCTTCCCACATCTGTGGAACATTCATGGTATCCGAATACAAAGGATGGTCAGATCATTTTCAGAGATGTAACCGTTCGATACCTTCTAGCTTTACCGTTATGAAGCTTCCAAACATGTACATCCAACTTTTTGACAGTTTTTTACACCAAAAGAGCACATAATATAATCATGTGTTGAAAAATACAAAATTTCATTACTCATGGGCGTAGAAGATCGAAATCCCAATGGGAAAAACTCTCCTCCTTTGCTAATCTTATCCTTATTATATATTTGATAATTAAACGTGAGAAAGGCTGGACCGATTTGTTTTTTTTTTATATTCGTAACAGCCCAAAAATTGGGAAAGTTGCTCGGAAATTGGGAAATTTGGGTATATAAGAAATTTGGCGAAGGAAAAGGCTATCGAGTGATTTTTTATCAAAGGGCTAATAGCTCAGTGGTTACACTGTCACCCACCAAGCAGAAGGTCACAGGAATGAATCCCGTACAGGGTAACATTTTTCTATTGAAAACAACGGTGGACCGATTTGGCTAATTGTTTTTTTGAATGTTCGAAACCCGGAATAAGGTTTTAGGGAAAAATTATTATTAGAAGAGTTATTGAAAATTTCATTGTCCTGGAAAAGCTTTCAGGAATTCACATAACCTATATAATACAAAATGGTCTCGATTCCTTGTGAGCGCAAAACGTGAAAACAGCTGGACCGATTTTGTTGATTTTTTTTTATTGATTTGTTTGAAAAATATGAACAGGTTGTTTATGAAGTCAGATGGTTGATACGGAAAGAAAAATTGGAAAAGTTGCCCAGAAAATTGGAAAATTTGGCGAAGAAAAAGACTCTCGGGTATTTATTACCAAACGAGGAAATAACTCAGCGGTAACACTATCGCCTACCAAGCAGAAGGTCACATGAACAAATCCCTCAAGGAAACATTTTTTTGTTATTGGTTTGACCGATTTGGCTAATTGTTTTTTGAAAGATGTTTTTCAGAAAAAGTATGGAAATTCTTTTTTCAGGAACCGAAATTTTTCCGAAAAAAGCCATAACAAACGGGAAAACGGATAACGAACGGAAAATCCAGAAAATGGGAAACGATAATGGAAAAAGGGGATAAGGGGAAACGGGATACAGAAAACAGGAAAACGGGATAATGAGATAACGGGAAAACGGAATTATGGAAAAACGGGATAATGGAAAAAAAAACAGGATGATGGAAAAAATGGGATAATGGGAAAACGGGATAACGGAAAAAAGAGATAACTGGGAAGGGGATAACGGGATAACTGGAAAATGGAATAACGGAAAACGGTTTGAAAAAACGGTATAACGGGATAACGGTATAACGGGAAAATGGGATAAGGCAAAGGGATAATTCGGTAACGGGATAACGAAGAAGGGGAACAGAAGCGGGCAGAGTGAAGGCATAACCCAGATGAAACAACACAAAAAAGCATAGAAAAAAATATTCTACTAAGGACTAGTTTTTCAGATAAAACCTTAAAAAAGGAATTTTATGTCGATGAAAAACATATTCCCTATTTATATTTCGGTGATCTTTAATAATTCTTTATGAATTACGTTCAAACCTATTACAACCGTACTAATTATCTCCGATTTGAGATGCCATATTTTTTATGCTGGTCCCATTGTCTGCGAAGGATATTTGAAATAACATTTTTCGAACTGTCATCGCACTTGTTGACCACTTGAACAAATAAAAATCTATTTCCATTGTGAACGTGAACTTCGTCAAATTTTGAGGAAAAAATATTTACATAGACATGCTTTTTGCTACACTTTTTACGATAAACTTTTTTCATTCATTTCTTTTTCCTTTCAAAACTCAGTATATATTGAACTCAATAGAGAGAAAGCACTCTCTATAATGAAATGTTTTTTGTTTGTTCCATTATATTGAAACTATGTTACACTATTGATTTTTGTATATTTTGAAAGAGTGATTGATCAATTCATCAAACTTGAATTCGAATAAAATCTGAAGTATCACAATATTGAGGTTCGAAATCACAAATTGGTGTCACGAAAATTATTTGGTGATAAATGCAAAGAAAACTGTTCTGATGCAATTTTATTCCAGGACAAATACAAAAATGTATAACTAGTTGATGAAATAATTGAATAGTCAGATAACACCAAACTTCTACGTACATATATGGTAAGATGACCTGGGAGTCGAGTATGAATCATGTCAGTAAGAAAAATAACAGTGGGTACTACGCAATTGAGGTCCAATTTCAATAGAGCCCAACTTTTAAATGTTTACTTTGCTTTTTTTCCATTTCCTATACTATTGCTGTTCGGGGTTGTACCACGGAACTGATTTGAATATTTTTCTGCCAGAAGAGGGGTTTTGCGACTAATAATAAATAGATTGCCGATAATCTTGTGGACCCCGCTTTATTGAGAATAACGTTACGTGCCTACCGTGCATTCATATTTACAAATGTTCTACTGTTATTTCGGAAAACAGATACAGAATTACAATCGAAACTGTGATTTCCATGCATATTCTACCAGAAAAGGGCGAATTAATTAGATTTCAGTTGAATGTTTCTGAATGAAAATGATCCGCCTCACAAGGAAGCAAAATTTTATGATCACTTGTCTGACGAAATGGAAAACCTAAATAGAGAAAATCATTCCAAAGCGGAATTCAAAGAATAAGGACTTGAATAATGGTATCCCCATCTAATTTTGGAACTAGAATATTTTAATGTATAGATGTCTGTAATCTAATTACTGTCTGTGCCATTTTTCATGATCGTGAAGCATTCAATAAATCATATTATTATTATTATTCTCCATAATCTCAAAAAATACCAGGAAGGACACCTCCCCCCTTTCCTTCGACGGAACCTGACTATAATTTGATCAAAAAATTGATACACGGAAAAAATCCGTAACCGGATTTCACATCGATTGTGATAGTTTGAAACTATGACGCTAGTGAATAGTGAAGTGATAAAAAATTTTGATTTTTGTTCTTTTCATATTGAAGTAACACAATAGTTGGTGAAACCTCCAATTGTACCACGCGGTATGAAAGAAGTTCGTGAATTTCGTGGAATTATGAAGTTTGTACGAAGTGAATACTAACACCATTACATCAGAACATATACTCCCTGAATATTTGAGTAGTAGAAGTTTCTGATATCATTTTCAGTTACATGGAGGAATCAAAGTTTACTTTTCAGACTCTGCCGCACTCAGGTCTTGAATAATGCAACAAAAGAGACATATCCTATAAGGCTTGAATATTAACCCGTGTAGTGAAAACGGATCTTTTTCCCAGATAGAAATAGAAACCTGCTATCATAATGAAACTTTTAGGTTTTTTCATTCTTTGCAGTTTTGAACTCCCTTATCAGTAATGTATGTAAATTCCTGAGAAACTGAGTCCACTTCCAGATGGAAATGTATGAAAGTTCACTGGAAATAGGAAAATTCCAACTGCCAGAATGAAGTAAGGGTGAAGTTGATGGTCGGACCTGTTCAAGTGCAATAGAGATACTACTTGGGTGGTGTGGTTTTTCTCTAGAATCAGAGTGTATGAATATTAATTAGTTCCACTCGCTGTATAATTAACGTTTTCTCTGTCACAACTGAGTATAGTGAAGATGAGAATGATGAGACTGTCAACATTCGTATCAAGGATGTTTCAATTTGATGTTTCTCATGATATAATAGGGTGATCTTCAGAAAAATTTCCAAGCAGCTCTCAGACAAAGACACTGTCTTCATCATTCGAATACAAGGTATTCAATTGAACTATTCTTTGTTTGTCCATTTGTAGACTTGATGTGGTTGATATACATGTTTTATGCATTAGATTGGGATCGTACACCTGGAATTGACATCAGTATGTGAGGAGTACCACTGTTTTTTCCTTACTCAAAACCAAGGTGGTTATTCGATAGCCTCAATTCTCAACCCGAAACGTCGAGCTTGATACAAGATTCTCATCTGTGTAACTTGCTTCCGATTTCATGCGAATAATAGGGCAACAATTTACAAATTGTCTCTGAATACAGACGATCTGACTTTTCTCGATATTCCACTAGGAAGACCAACAGCTCCTACAGAATAATATTCCTTCCAATAAAAACTATGTATTCCTCTTGGAACTATCAGCAAGTATTTTGAAATGAAAAAAAATCTGATATAATATTGCTCCATTCAATTTAGCAGTTGTTCTGGATGCTGATCTGATAATATCATCTATTGGATATATCAAGTTATGTGTAACTTGCGTGGCTGGTTGTTATTACTGGAATCTCATCAGCTCATTTTTACTGGGCAAATTCAACATTCAAGTGACTGACCGACTGGTACTACACCAACTTGGAAAAAGGAGATCCTAAATTAGACCTGAATGTTTGTCTATATGTGTTAATGTATGTATCTCCCGAATTTCCTTCGAAAACTATACAATCAATTCGAATGCAATTGCATGGTCATCTCACAGCCTAGGTTCAGGTGAGTCAGAAGTATGTATGGCTGCAATTGATATTCAACCAACTCGAATATATATTTCTGTATATTCCGAACAAGTGTGATAGAGTCATACATCCTTGGAACAGAAAAAGCCTCCAAAACCAGAAAAATTTCCAGCGGGGTGCCACAAGAATCAGTTCTTGGCCAAACGCTATGGAATATATCGAATGACGGAATTCTCAGGATAGAACTACAGGATAGGGTTACGCTTATAGGATTTGGAGACGACATTGCGATGGTAGTAGCTGCTGAACGATAAACAAACCTGATGAATACGGCAAATATTACAATGCAATTACCTCAAAATGGCCACATAGACGTCTGAAAAGTTAGGTTAGAAAGTTACATTGAACTGTCAGTCTGCTTTGATAGATTGCCACCACAGAAACCACAGATTCACAGAACAAAATAAATTGACGTTGCTTCTTCTCATTTATTGTTTGAGTAGAACCTCGGCGCCATCTACTGTGGTAAGTGAGTACTTTTATTTTATATTTCTTTGTATCTCTTTCAACTTCGATATAAACAATTTCAATCTGTTAACTTGTGAATGTCGTATTTTATGGATTTTTTCTTGTGCCAACTCGACGAGTGTTACCTGAAGTTGTCGAACCAATAAGTTCACAAAAAACACAATCCAGTTTCACCCACCCACTCGCTTTTCAGGAAGGACTGACCTCTTCATTTCGAAGTGATGGTATCATCAAAAAGTACTGTGAAATATCCGGGAGTCTGGTTAGACACCAAACTCACGGTTGCTGAACATATTAATCAAACTGCCATCAAAGAAAACAGGCAACTCTGTGGGGCTCATGCCAAATGTCGGTGGACACGACCATATAAAGAATAATTTTACTGAGTGTTACCCTCTCACAAATGTTGTACGCAGCATGCGCCTGGAATTCTATGATCAAAAACCAAGAATCAGTTGCTAAGATCACAAGAAAACAAGAAAGATGAGAAAGAAACTGCTGCGCCTACAGGAAAATTTTGGCAGAGAGAGCGGGCGTGATAGCTGGAGTTCCTTCGATAGAACTTTTGATCCAAGAAAGGTATAGAAAATAAGTGGCGTGGATGAGATCACAGCTGGGACAAAGTTGGAGTCCAGTTGGCTGAAAAAGTGGAACAACGGCAAATATGGGAGATGTACGCATCACCGATACCAAATATCTTAGAATGGATTGAAAGACTACTGTTTTCTGACGTAAGCTATTGGGAAGTTTGGATTGGTTTCCTTTCACATTCAGGAGATTACAGAATTTGTAAAAAAAATATTATATCTGTGTTGCATTTGTAGCATCTCTTTCATTATACAATTCTTCCTAGTGTTCAGAACACAATTGATTCAGAAATAAATGAGAAGGTGATTCTCCATAAACTTGCATAGACGAGCATTGTAACTATGGGGATAAATCTACTAAAAGAACTTTATTCGAGCTATATGTTCATGAAGATGTGTGTGAATGTATACAGTGCGCGTCAAAATTATGGAACAAATTCGATATTTCGCAAGCCATGTACTTTTGACAAAAATCCTAAAATAAGTCGATTTTTATTTTAAAATGATGATTTTTTTATGTATATTCTGAAGAGGTTATGTGACTGGTTTTGACATGGTGACGCAATCGGTAATTTTTTTGAATTGAAATAGATGTCTTGTGATACCTCATCTGGAAGGCCTTTCAATACTACATTCAATGATAATAATTAATTAGATTTTTTTTCGTACAGGATGAACAAAAATTAATATTTTATTTCAATAAGAGAATAATTTCATATCCAACAAAATAGAACAGTTAAATAAGATGTTCGAAATTCCATCCACCAGTACCTTGACAATAAGCAAATCTACGGACACATTCCTCTTGCACATTGCGAATAACTTCTTGAGTAATTCTGTTAATTTCGATCCTAATTCGATTTTTCAACTCTTGTAGATTTTGCGGCCTATCTACATAGACCTTCGATTTCAAATGACTCCACAAGGAAAATCCAGGGGCGTAAGATCTGGAGATCTTAGGGGCCACTCTATCGGTCCGCGTCTACCAATCCACTTCCTAGGAAAATAGTAATCCAAAAACTCGCGAACATCACGTGCATAGTGCGGGGGTGCACCATGTTGTTGCAACCAAATACTTTCATTTGGTGAGTTAGGATTGTTGGCGTTTGGAAAAATATATGTTTAATATTATTACATTATGATTATAAAATTCTTGTATTGTCATCGGTCCTTGACATGTGTGACAAATTTCAGATTATTCGGAAGATTGGAAGTGGGTGAATATTCACTTCCAAGAGTTTATTACATTGTGAGTTATTTAGTTACAAGTAAAGATAATAAAAGCGTTTTAAAAAATGCAAAATTTTACTTTTTTGAGCCAAGGCTCTAATCCCTTAGACTGCCCTGGCAGACTAGTGAGTCAGTGCTCTACTACGCCAATGGATCCTTTGCAAATATTAATAGTTAGCTATTTCCTAGTCTGAAATGGAAACAAAAGACAATCACAAATTGATGCCATAAAAAGCAAGTTAATGTCAAATGAATGTCCGTTGAAATATCAACAAATATTCTTCACAAATTCTTAGTGAAAAGGTTCTCAAAGTAAACTATGGCTACTTTGAGTGAAACCCAACGCATAGAAATTTTAATTTTTATTGGATGCGGAGATAGAACCATAACTCAGCAACAAGTATGCGACTTGTTCAATGCGAAGTATCCAAATAGACCTATCAGTCGTTCAACAGTCAGTAAGATTGAGAAAAAAATTCAGAGAAACTGGTCATGTCAAACATATTCCGAATGCTGGACGCCCTAAAATAGAAGAAAACGTGAAACTTGATGATGATGTTCTATTTTATTGGGTGTAGAGAATAATCCTCACAATACTTCACGACAAATTGCAGCAGACTTTGACATATCCCAAAGTTCTGTATTACGTATTCTAAAAGCAGAAAAGTACCATCCATACAGAGTACAGCTACACCAACAACTCAATGATGATGATCCCGATCGCCGGTGGAGTTCTGTGAAATAATGCAGGATTTGTGTAACCGCAATCCACGTTTTATAAAACAAATTCTGTTTGCCAATGAGTCTACGTTTTGCCTAAATGGTTCAGTAAATCGTCAGAATTGCAGATATTGGAGTAGGGATAATCCTCACTGGATGATGGACGGGCATACTCAATACCCTCAGAAAGTCAATGTTTAGGCAGGGATAATAAACGACAGGATTATTGGCCCGTATTTTTTCGAAGGAAATCTCACAGGGGAGCGTTACTTGGAATTTTTAAGAAATGATCTCATACCTAGCCTTGCCGATATTTTTCCAAACGCCAACAATCCTAACCCACCAAATGAAAGTATGTGGTTGCAACAAGATGGTGCACCCCCGCACTATGCACGTGATGTTCGCGAGTTTTTGAATAACTGTTTTCCTAGGAGGTGGATTGGTAGACGCGAACCGATAGAGTGGCCCCCAAGATCTCCAGATCTTACGCCCCTGGATTTTATCTTGTGGGGTTATTTGAAATCTAAGGTCTATGTAGATAGGCCGCAAAATCTACAAGAGTTGAAAAATCGAATTAGGATCGAAATTAACAGAATTACTCCGGAAGTTATTCGCAATGTGCAAGAGGAATGTGTCCGTAGATTTGCTTATTGTCAAGAGACTGGTGGATGGCATTTCGAACATCTTATTTAACTGTTCTATTTTGTTGGATATAAAGTTATTCTCTTATTGAAATAAAATATTATTTTTGTTCACCCTGTACAAAAAAAAACTAATTAATTATAATCATTGAATGCAATATTGAAAGGCCTTTCAGATGAGGTATCACGAAACATCTATTCCAATTTAAAAAATTTACTGATTACGTCACCATGTCAAAACCAGTGACATAACCTCTTTAGAATATACATAAAAAAATCGGCATTTCAAAATAAAAATCGACTTATTTCAGGATTTTTGTCAAAAGTACATGGCTTGCGGAATATCGAATTTGTTCCATAATTATGACGCGCATTGTATGTGTGGGTTCCGCATTCGAGATGATTCTGTTAGGATTTTTTTTCCCGAAATCCAATATCATGTAATTTTCTGTGAAACGATGAATATGAACCTGTGTTATGGGATCCCGATGAGTGGGGGTTCGCAACTTTCCTCTAAAGAATTATAAATATTATTTGTGAAACGAAAGATGGCATCTAGTGTTGATAATGTTCTTCTGAATGAAAACTGATTTGAAATAACTTAAAAATGTTCAAGTAATTTTTTCATCCAGCATTACACATTTACGAAGCGTGATAAATCACTGTGATTGGATTGTTATTTCCACTCTAATGCCTCAATTCAATAATTGGAATGATGGAGTAAACAATGGTCGGGCAATTATTTCATTAATCGCTATCAGAACTTTATTAGGTATCGTATCAAATTTCAGGTATTATATCACACGGTCTACATTCTGATTTCTGGTAGTGGAATAGTTGGAATTATCATGAAGTTTTTATATAAATTTTCAAACTTATTTCCTCCAGCTTTCGTATACTATTCAACAAAATTATGTGATGTTAATTTTTCATCTGATATTCTGGTCACTCATCGAATTCATCAAATCATTTGACTTACCTATATGGTACAATTTCGATTTTATTACTGCAATATCTTCATTCACCATCGTATGGAATGAAAAGACTCACGATTAACAGATAAACATGGAGAACGAATCATTTGGGTAGGAGGCAATCAACCTCATCAGCCTTTCACCTGAGGCTCAAAAGACAAATAAATAATAGTTTAAAAAACTAAAAAACGCGCTTTTATAGAAAACCAGCCTAAAAAAATAGAAAATAAGAAAACAAAAATATTTTATTTTAAGGAAAGCGTGGGGCGCATGGTATCAATATTTATATAGTACATTACACACCTAGGGCAGTAAAGTAAAAAATGTCTCAGATCACAGGTAATTGTTGGCCGAGGCAATACCATGCACCCCACGCTTCTTTTAAATAAAATATTTTTTTTTCTTATTTTCTTTTTTTTTAGTCTGGTTTTCTTTAAAAGCGTGTTTTTTCGTTTTTTAAACTATTATTTAGTTTCAAATTTTTAGTTTTGTTTTCTATTAATGCGTGTTTTTAGTTTTTCAAACTATTATTATTATTATTGAATTTTTTCAACTAGTTTTCTCCAATATTGATTAGAATCGGTCCATAATCACAAAACTCGCGGCCATTTTGAAACCGCCATCTTCAATCCTTCAATTTTGACAAAATAATCATAATCTCCGACCCCAAAAACCCCCACATACCAATTTTGAATAGAATCAGACCATAATCACAAAACCCGGCCGCCATCTTGAAATATTCAATTTTTATAGAAGAATCATAATAATCGACCCCAGAAACCCCCACATACCAATTTTGAATAGAATCAGACCATAATCACAAAACGCGTCCACCATTTTGGAGCCGCCATTTCGAATTTTCAAATTCTGAAAAAATCACAATCTCTGACCACGAAAACCCTCATATACCAATTTTGAAGCGAATCGGACCATAATCACAAAACTTGTACGCCATATTGGATCCGCCATTCTGTTTTTTCCCACACGAAAATGTCTTAATGCATTGTCACCGGAATTATGTACACCTGCCAAATTTCAAATCATTCGGACGTCTCGAAGTGGGTCAAAATCGCGCCCCAAGGAGTCGGTTACAAACAAACAAACAAATATAATATAAAGCGTGTAAAAATAATGAGGAGAATATAAACATATTGATATCATTCACCGAAACTGCATTTTGAATTGAATAATTTTGTCTCATGAATTTTTCGAAAACTTTCAATGGGAAATTGTAAAATGCCATTCGTTATCTTCACTCATTCATATTTATAACCACCTCTGTTTCATTGTCTTCTCCGTGTTCGATTCATTGTTTACTATATTTGCTTATCGTCAATGGTTCATCTGAAAAATAAATTCTCGTGTTCTCACTATATAAATTTGAAATGAATTGTTACCAACTTCTTCGGAGAATGAGAACCTATAGTTGGGGAGGCGAGCGACCAAAAATTGAAAGTATTTTCTTAAGGCTAATTTTTCAATATTACGTCACATTGGTGGAGTAGAGAAAGAGCCTGCCGTCAGTCATCCGGTTTCGTTAGCGTTTGGCGTTGGTGCGGCTTTAATTTTGTAAAAAACTATATACCTCGCAACTACTTTCTAAAACCTGAAAATCTATTTGCGAGCAGTATATTGATTTGAAATGAGTTTTATGATCGTCAGTCATGCAAATTTTGTAACTGGGCGCATCAGTCACACGTTAAAGTTGTAAAAAATCGGTACATCGTGCAAGTACTCACTTTCTAAAATCAAAAATTTGGTATACAGGTGGGCAATATTAATATAATAACAAAAAATATAGTCAGTATATTTCTCTACCAGATGCCGTCAGTCGCCGACAAAAGGTTGCGTGCGACCTTGCCGCTTTGTGTAAACAGCTGTATAATAGATATCCCCCTTCTTTTTCATAATAGACGTCCCATTTTTTTTTCAAACACCAGTTGATTCATTTCCGAGTGGCATCAGTATTTTCGTAGCGTCGTTACAGAGCAAATGTATGTGTTTCTATGAAAATTTTTTAAACTAATAAAATGAAAGTTCGCATCCTTCATGTGTTATTTGATTGAAAAAACAGAGTGAATTATTTTTTTTTGAAAAACTGGCTTTTGTTGAATGCAAAAATATTTTGAAAATTTGCAAGGAGTTCGATTTGAGTTACATGATGTAAATTCGCCGTCGACAATGGTCAGGCTATCATCAAAATTGCTAACATCGATTTATGGCTTTGAGTAAATAGTTGAAGAAGCTAATAACCACTTCCTAATTAAGGTGAGATCTGCCATTTAATTTTATGTTCTAACTTAATGTTATTATTTTTATATTATGAATTTCACAAGAATAAATAGTATCTCCACAAGCGTGTGCGCTTGTTTGTGTGTCTGATTTTTCACAACTTTAACGCGTGACTGACGCACCCGGTAACAAGATTTGCATGACTGACGATCGTAAAACTCATATTCAATCAATATACTGCTCGCAAATTAATTTTCAGGTTTTAAAAAGTAGTTGCGATGTATATAGTTATTCTACAAAATTGAAACCTTTCCTATGCCAAACGCCAACGAAACAGGATGACAGCTATTTCTCTACTCCACCGATGTGACGTAATATTAAAAAATAAGCCTTCAGAAAATGTTTGCAATTTTCGATTTGTCATTGATTCATTGACGTGCAAAACTGAAGTTATTTTTGACAAATTGATATAAGGGATGGTAGGTCTCTTGTTTCTGTTCTCTAGTTTGCCAGATTTCAAATCAACTATGAGTCTATTTGGTTTTATTCATTGTGAATACCAGTTCTGATTATCTTCAATATTCACTCGTTAATGTTCATTGTGGAATTTCTACAACTGAACCATTTTCTCGATAACTGATTTTGTGCTACCTTATTCAATTAATCAATGTTCATATTTCTTTTTTATCATTTCTCTTAATGATGATATGATCTCTCCATTCTCTTGTAATCTTTCATCATATCTGAAGATACAGAATTATTGCTTTCTGGAATTCTTTGACGGATTCAATTTTGCACTTTTCCATTTGCCTGATTGATATGGATATGGAAATATTGGGATAATCCTGTGATGGTGAACTCCTGGTAATTTGGAAGGTGTTAGTTGAGACATTTTTACACATGGTTTATTGGCATATTTCACAAATGATGTTCTCAATAAGCAACTCCGAACATGTCAAGTGAAACCATGGTTCATTCGATTGCAGTTTGACTCATGTGATATTTCGAAGGCATTTCCCACATAAATATCTACTAGATAGTCTGGCACATATTTTATCGTGAATTCGTGAATTTTTTATCTTGTTGATATGAAGCGTTCTGAAGATATGTGAAGAAATGAAGCAGTTGACAAAATAAGACATTGCGGGGTGTTATATATAGTTTTTCGATAATATGCTGATATTTAATATATTTGGGTCCATTTTGAGGAGAGAAGTTCACATGAACATATGTCCTGAAGGTCTCAACTTTTGAACTACAGGGAGCTGAAGTTTCAAGAAAAAATATTTTTTTATGTTAACTTAGGTATGATCCTAGATATTTCTTTCAAACGTGATATGCATCTCCTTTGCACCAAAGAGCTTTCTCTGCTGTACATGAAAATTTCTTATTGAATAATTTTTAAGAGAAAAGTGATACGCCACTGATTGTTTTCGAAATGAAAACTATTTTTGAAATCCTTATTCCTTTCTGAGCAGATCTTTTTCGTTTGACGTACGGTTTTCGCATGGAAAAATTCAGATTTTCTGCACGTTGTTATGAAATTGGATTATCAAGGATCAGAAACGTATCTAGTAGGTGAGAAATGGATTTTGTTTCATAAACATAAACAATTTTGATAGTAGTCTACCTAGTCTAGTTGTCACGTATTTAAGTCATCTACATTGAAAATATCATGAAAAAAACGTGATTAATTTTACGAACTCTGAGTTTGCAGACATGCATCACATGAATGGGCTTGCTGATGGTAACGCACTGAAAGCCAGGCGGTTGTATGAACATTCATAGATGGTTGTACGAAAAAGGAAGTTTTCAACCAGAAACAAAAACGTATTGTGAGGACACCAGAAATTGAGGTAGTGGTTTTGAATTGAATTAAGGAAGATCCCGAATTGAGTACAAACACAATTGGTAACAATTTGAATATCTCTCATATTCTTGTTTAGAAAATTCTTCATGACTTTTCATCATATCCCCACCATATCCGTAGCTTCAGAAGCTACTTCCTTGCGTCTTTTCCTTTGCGGATGAACTTTTGCCAATTGTTTCTTCAGATATTGTATGAAAATCTATTATTTGATACTGAAATTTGATTCACCGATGAAGCCAATTTTTCGAGAAACGCCATCCAAAACTTCAACATTGATAATTTTTGGGCTGGAGAAAAGCCACATGCAATCTTGGAATCGCGTCACCAGGAGCAGTATATGCCTATGATAACTTGCCTATCGAAAAGTGTTCATAGCTATTTTTAATTGAATTCATTTTTATCAATTTTCTTTCATCACCTCCAATCTTTTGATAACCGAATGAGTTTCATCTCAACTGATAGTTTTTAACACACAGAATATGCCTAGGTAGGCTTGCCTACTTATTTCTGTGCATGGCTACCTGGCAAGCAGATGGGAACAGGTAAGTCAAAATAGGTAACTACACCGATCTGTTAACCAATTGAAATTGATATCATAGGTAATTTAATTCAATTACAAAGCCAATCGTATAGGCTTGCCTGCAAAAAATCGTACATAAAATATTATTGCCAAGCTATAAAGTTTTAGAATTTCAGCTATTTGATAGGTGCGAGAGAGAAACTAGAGCGTTCGAGGTCCGTGTGATAGAACAGGACACAACATAGCAGCTGCACGCTACCTGACCGTTGAATGTATCCGAGTGCGCATGCTCGTGTACATGTGAGTGACAGTGATAGCATTTATCTACACTCGACAGTAATTTATTATAACTCTAATTTTGAACACGTGCTCAATAATATTAATTGTGATGTAATAAGTAAAAAGTGTTTTTTGTGTGATACGAAAAAAGAAATTATTGACTTCGATGAAAATTCATTCAAAATTGGCTTTCCGTAAAAACAAAACTTTAAGTATGGAGATATTCAATTAAGCAAAGAATCGTTGGATTTTGTTGGTTATCACTCCACGTGTTACAACAAAGTTACAGTTTTAACAAAGAAGTACAAAGAAGAATTTGAAAATTTCGTAAAAAATTATGAAGTAAATAAAAGTTTTTGTTTATACTTATTAAAAATTTACAATTGGCTATTTTTTTCATATCGATTTTTGCCTTGAAAAAAAACCGTACATTCAAATTCAAATATGTCACTATTGTAAATGTAAACTTTTTTTTATTACAATTTTGCTGAATATTTTAAAATTTAAATAATTTGTTGTAGCTATAAATTTGACTTTTGTGAAAGTTATGTCTATCAATTGACAAATTTAATATAAATAAACATTTTAACAATGAGTAAATTTCCTTGCATCTTGTGAATTAATTTAATAACATTGAAATTTTCATTCTCATTATATAACTATTTTTATTTAGTTTTTGTAGCTTCCAACGACCTTTTAGACGATGGTCATTTTAAACCAATTGGATTCGTTGGGGACCAAACACCCTTAAAAATTGATGACATCGCACAAATCATGGATAATGGAGATGAAGAAGAATTATTGGAATCTGAATTAGAATTGAAAAGATCATTCAGCATCCGGTGATTCCGATGGTGAAAAATGAAAATTATAATAAATATTTGAATTTAATTTTTTACTGTATTCTATATGCTTTGTAATAAACGCTTCTAACAACATAAATGTATTAAATTTCATTTTTCTATGGTGATGATTTTTTTTTTATTAATTATACTAAAATTTTAAGAGTAACATTTATTATTTCCGCTTTACGGCATTTATTTGATTTTAAATAATAAATAAATTATTCTTCATTTAATTTTACATAAAGAATATGGATTTTTTTATAATTTTTGAGTTTTATTATTTATCTTTGAAATGAAAAAAAAATTGTTGTTTTTTTTATCCATTAATATATTAAATTATTTATTTTTGATCATTTCATAGCTGTAAGTATATATAGTATGAAATAATACAAAAATTGTGATCGAAATTGGAGTTATAATAAATTAGAGTTCAAAATTACTGTCGAGTGTAAATAAATGCTGTCACTGTCACTCACATGTACACGAGCATGCGCACTCGGATACATTCAACGGTCAGGTGGCGTGCAGCTACTATGTTGCATCCTGTTTTATCACACGGACCTCGGACGCTTTACTTTCTCTCTCGCACCTATCAAATAGCCAAAATTCTAAAACATTATAGCTTGGCAATAATATTTTATGTACGATTTTTATGCAGGCAAGCCTATACGATTGGTTTTGTAATTAAATTATCTTACTCATGATATCAATTTCGATTGGTTAACAGATCGGTGTAGTTACCTATATTGACTTACCTGTTCACATATGCTTGCCAGGTAGCCATGCACAGAAATGAGTAGGCAAGCCTACCTAGGCATATTCTGTGTGTTAAAAGCTATCAGTTGAGATGAAACTCATTCGGTTATCAAAAGAGTGAAGGTGATGAAAGAAAATTGCTCAAAATTAATCCAATTAGGGTCTATCCTAAAACATTGGTTCACAGTACACCAATTCATACTGAAGAGTATTCGAGAAATGGCACCATAGTCTCTTGCGGCACTATAAGAAACAGTCCCGGCATGTTTCAAAGAGTACGTCAATCGATGAGAAAATATCAGAGGCATGCATATTCACATTTTGAACATCTGATTTAATTCATTACTTTGTGCGTCCAGGATAATTTTGTATTAGCATTCCAAAGCTTATCATGATTATTCCCTCAAATAAATAGTTGGTTGTTTTCTAGCAAGATGCCAATGAATGAATTTCATTTTTTTATGTCAATAGTAAAAACTCCCACCATCTATTTTGCTCATAAAGGAATGAGGATTTTAAAAATAATTTTTACTTCGAGAAAAATAACTAATGTATCACTTTTCCCTTCAAAAAGATTCTGTGCAAATCCAGCATGGACGCCACTGGTAAGAATGAACAATTATGTTGTACAGCAGAACATGCTTTCCAATGCATAAGAGATGCGTACCACGTTCCACAAAAATATCTGGGGTTATACCAAAGTAATCATAAAAAATAGATTTTTTTTGTACCCTGTAGTTCAGAAGTTAAGACATTCAGGACACATGTTCATATGAAGTTTTTTTTCCAAAATGGACCCAATTAGCATTGAAAAACACCCTATATCGTTTTGTTGAAAGCTTAGTGAAAATCTATTGGTTCATTTCATGTACTGGCTTGGAATAAATATTCTTTCAACACTTTTGTTGGTCAATATAACTGAAATCAGTGGGGCCGCAAACATAAATACAAGTTTATTGTACCCTTCTATTCAGAAATCAATTACATACATCTCCATAGATACCGACCTATCTACTTTTTGGGGCAATTTAGATAAAACGAGCATTTCCATTCGTGAGGCCGAAATATTCGTCGCAGGATGCAGAAAAAGACGATGAATAGTGTCCCGGCGACTCAAACAATGCTGAATTGCCACAAAAAACAGAAAAAGAGTAGGTACATTCCATTTGAATTCCAGAGTGGAAGCATCCAGACTTTTATATTTTCTTCAGTTTTTGCAACCCAAGAAGTCTGCTTGGAATGCGGGAATGACATGGTAAGATATAAATATCTGCTGTTCATATTTTTCGGTACATGATGTGGAGGTGGGTAATTTATAGTATCAAATTTTATTAAAAATATGAGAACATTATGTTATGTTGAAAATTGAAAGAGTGACATTATCTGAATTATTTTCCCCATCTCATTTGGTGACGAACTTCTTCTTCCACTAATTATGATTTGCTGGGTAAAAAAGCTGAAATATAACGAAAAACCGATAATGCGGCTAGACGGAAAGGTAGATTTCAGCATTCGTTTATTGATTCTAGAAATGCCAACAATCAATCTAACGAATCATGAGTCAAAAAAAAACACACACACAAACATTATGAGTAAAATGTAAGTCATTTCGACCTTCGAATAGGTCAGCGCCCAAATCCTTACGTTTCAATAACCTTAAATTTACCAATATACGGAAAAAATTTAAGTAATTCAGAAGTCGAAAATTGGGCAATCAAGACATTTCACCTAATAAGTCGAAGGCATAGATAGGTAAAATTGTTTCCAGACTAGTGATTTCATTCAAGTGATTCCCGCACCTATTTTGAGTTATAAACCCTATAATAAAACAAACAATCGAAGGTTAGAAGAAGATAATAAAATTCAACTGTATATTGTGTATCTTAACACATGCTTATTCGTGAAAGCTTTGAAGGTGACATGTACAAAACGTATGGAAAAAAGAACTGTCGAAAACCGTACAGCAGATAATTATGTATGCAAGTGATAGTTTTGTATCCACATCTAGTTCGGATTTGATTTATGATACAAATGTTTCTATGAAAATATTGAATTTAACTCATGTAAAACAAGTGAGCCCCTTCGAAATATCAAATTTGTTTGGAAAAAAATAATGAAATTAAGTGTACTTTCCAACTTTCCATCAAACACTACAAAAACTAATTCCATAGATGAAGTATGTATATCCATATCATATGAACCAATTTTTGGACTATCATTGAAATGTGGTCGATTCGGGACAATTATGGATTATTTTTATAAAGATGAAAAAAACAGTTCAAGCCAAAGAATATAGCTCCTATCCCATTTGGAACATATAAGTTACATTGTCCTAAAATTCAAATCTAAATGATGAAATTCAAATATGTTATTGGATATTTTTTCATGCCAAATGTCAATACGTTCCGTTCTCTGGTTGGATTGGAATCGTGGATGATAAATGTATATCATTATTTGATATTCTGAGCAGGAACACTAAAATTATAATTCAAAATCATAGTACGGAATGAAAATTAACATCAATTCCTACTTTCTGTTCTAAATATAAAACCAAGTATGTCTGTCTAGCCTTGTTACTCGAAGAAACCGACTCGAACTCTTGTGATAGACTCTCTCCCAGTCTGTCCTCATATCTTATATTTTACTTTATTCTTAGTGTAAATTTTACTTTATACATGTCTATATACACTTATATGTTATACATTGTACTATTTTGACGACCCACTAATCCTATGTTTTATCAGTTTGGAAATAAATATCTATCTATCTATCTATCTATCTGTAAGTACTGTAACGATATATCTGTTACATTTCTTATTTATATGCTCTATGCGTGATTTATTCACATTTCTATTCACTTTATCTATTGAAAATCTTAGCGACATCTAACCGTCGGTATTGGAACAATCATTACGGTTAAGAGAAGAAGAGCTGTCGCAAATGATCTGACAGTACGAGGATACTTAAGACAATGAGGTGACATTCTCACTCTCTTTTCTCTTCTGATCGTTCAGCAATTAAGATACATGTTTCCTTGAAGCTCGTCGGCGGCGGCCATTAAAGAGTTGAATATGCCATGTTGAAATAATTTATTTAATTGAGAGCATTTTCCTTTCTCCGCGAATACGAATTCAAATCAGTGAATAGTGATATCAAGAAAGGTGAGTGAGAACTTATGTTTGAATCGTAGATATATCAAATATGTCACATTCAAATAATTACTGAGTGAACGTTAAATAATTCTTCACAAGGGAAGAATCTGGAGGCATCTATGCATTTTTGTGATGAAAACAGTAATTTGGTTTATTTAGGTCAATCTGATTAAGAATAGCAGTGTCGACTATATATTTTTGAGGAATTCTGTCAGGATTGCGAATCCCACATGTATATATTTTAATGAGTTTATATATATATATATCTTTGGTATGGTTCCATATTTGATAACGATAATCATCAAGATGTTGTTTTGATGTGATTTAATATGTTTATTTCATGTATAAATGTGGTACTTGGAATTTGGAATTTTCTTTGAATTTTCAGAAACCTTTCTGAAGAAGTATTTGACAGCAGGTCAGACATTTGTTCTCATATACGTTTCTTGAATATCGCTGAAATTGAAGTCATTTTCGTGAATCAAATTCAACAAATATTGAATTTTAATTGTTGATAATGAAATATCTTAGCTGCTTATGATCAGAGGAAAAATCATCTCTTCCATATATAAAGCAAAGATCAATTCTTGTTAATCCATAAGAATTATCAACAATAATTCTTCAATTTCAGTTTTGGATATTATTCATTTGTATACTCAATTAATTTTAAGTAATAATCTCTTGATGAGATTACACTCAACTGTAACAACAATGAGTTGAGGAGTGTATTGTAAAGATTCCAAGTTTCAAGAAATATAATCTTTTGTATATTAAACTCTGACACAAACAATATTGTTTTCATGTGAAATCGCTGAGAACACACTTGATGGACCAAAAGCTGATGTTCGTGTTGACCTGATCGGTAGCCCAGCAGCCTCAAGTACCCCCTGATTGCGAGCCAATTCACTTCGTGTAGTTTAGCTAAGCGCTAGACAAGGAAAAATACAATCAAGGTACATCGTCTACGAAAAAACCGACAGTTCAGCAAAAGAAAACAATATTTATATTCTACATTGGAATAAGAAAATAAATTTTTGAATTCAAATGTTCAGAACTTGGGGAGAGATGTAAATTTTTGTAAATAGATTGTTATAAGTTGGTATTTGTTTTATTGTTGTAGTTATTTACAGAAGGAAGGTTAATTGATTACAAACATTATTGAATAAGGTTTTGAATTTTTTGTCCTAGTTAAATAAAAATTCTGGCGTCCATTCAAATTTACAATTTCTAAAACTTTGCTTGAAACATAAAGAATTTGAAACTAGCAAAGCGGTCCAAAGAACTCCACACCGCTCTTCACTGAATAGTCTGGGCATTCTATTTTCAACAAATTACAAGAACTTTCATTTCAGTACTACGAAACCCAGTAATAGGTGTTTATTCTTGAACTGAACATCAAGTATCAGTGATGTTGAGATTAGTATGCGATAGATTTGTTTGAAAATATGAGCAGGATGTTCATTGAATCAGATTATCTATCAGATGTAGTTAAATGTCCAGCGTGGCTTTAGCCGGGGAAGTAGTTGTTTTCTGTTAGACATTCACAAAAAATAACCTAATTTTCTTCGTGATTTTTGAATCAGTAGAAAAATATTTCTATTCAATATTCATTTTTAAGTACGCAATAATTGTATTCAGTGCACATTTTGCCATAATAATATTCATGATAACGTTATCTAGGTGCGAGGAGGGAATCTCTATTCGGAGAGAAATAAACAATCATAACATTCTAAATATTAGATGGTGTGTAGTGACTGACACAAAAATTATTGTTTGAAATTTCCACGTTCCGCATAGTCTGGAAGCATTCTAACTTTGCAGAATGCCGTGCCCGAAAATATCCAATTCAATTTGTTTACCAATTGTGGAGTAATTTGATGATCATCGTTGATTGTTTGTTTGGCCCAGACTCGAAATTAGTTACTAACATTAGTTGAGGAGCTTAGTTATTGAGAGTAAAGAGGTTCATTTAATTTTTTTGTTTTTCAGTTCCTTGTTTGTCGGTTTAATTTATTGGTAAAAAAAAATTGTTAAAATTTTTATAGCTGAAATCTACTGATGGCTACCTGCTTGGTTTGGAATCCTTCTGAAATACCTACTTACAAAACTCACTTCAACTATTAACCGTTACTATAACGCGTATGAAGTCGCTGGTACTTCATCCGAGTTGAACTTTGTTTTTTTTTGTGACGACTAATACAAATTCACTCACCCCTTTACGAACGGAATTTCGAAAAATACTCAAACACATATTTTTTTATTTGTAACAAAGAGCTCAAATAATAATTTTTATGGTCCTCACTCAAATCTAACCCTCCTTTGACCCCTCCTCTTTCACCCCACTAGGGGTTGCTTTTATGAAAACACTGTAACATTTTTTATTCCTCACAAAGACTTCACATACCAATTCTCATAACCCCAATTCGAAAACTAACAGAATTCCCATACAAACTTTCCATCCCAATTAAACCCCCATTTCACCCTTTTAGGGGTTAAATTTCCAAAAATACCGAAACATGTATTTTTTATATTTAACAAAGATTCCCAACCTCAATTTTCATAATCCTCACTTTGAAGATATCTATAAATATTTTCAATCCCCATTTTACCACATTAGGGCTGGATTTTCGAAACTCCCGGAAACACATTTATTTATTTAAGAAGAGCTCAAAATCGAGAATGTTGAAATTTTCGAAGTCATCGTTTGAACAAATCAATCTTAAATTTTTTTGCTATTTGCTTTCGTTTTCTTGCAGTCCATTCAATACATTTTTTTCCCATTTGCTTTAGCTGGAAAAACTTCATTGAATTCCATTTTGTCGCATCATTGGAAACGTCACGGCAGTATTCTACTGCTAGCTACAGATGAAGCTTGCTGAATGCAGCTTATCTATGCATTCATTCTGTACATTCTGTCAATCCATCCATTACCGGCATAACCTAACATAAACTTGTTTTTTATTGCCTGCTTCGATGGGTAACACTTATTTCCTTTCAAATTTTCATTCAAAATAAAGGATGATGAGTGTTTCGAAATAGCTTGCCATGGTAGAATATTCCTATGTACCACATAAGTGGAAATATGATAGCTCTGATCTTTGGACTTTGGGAAGTGTAGGTTGCTTTCTCATTTTGCAGATAATCGATTGTAGTTGGTGGTATGGTTAATTAATTCTATTCGAATTCCTACTTGGCATTTTATAGATTTCATAAATTCAGCTCCACAATAAGTTATTTGAAGAAAGTAAATAGTATCATATTATTCTCATCCGAATAGATTCGGGCTTCAATATCTGATAACTTAGACTTCGTTGTAGAAATTAAGTCTAGATAGACAAATATTGAAGTAATAGCACACTCATCACACTTATTGTGGAACAATAGGTATGGACTGGTCCCAAAAATGCCCAGGCACCTTAATTGGTGCCAAAATAGGTAATGTAGAGTATATAGTAGAACTGCTTACCGACTTTATTCCCTGACTATGTGAACATACATGTGGTAATAAATAGGTTTATATTTACTAGTATTGAAAGTTCGGGTCGAACTGCGGCTAGAAATCCGATGACTTCAACGTTTCGGTTCCATTTTGGGGCCATTTTCAAGAAATACGGAAAAAAATTTACTTATAAGAATGCTATACGTTTATTTGGGTATAATTCACAATTGGGTATTGAAAAAATCAGTTAAAATTGATCTTTCTCCCCAGTGTGGTTGAATAGTACATATATAAATATAACAGAGGTGAAAAGGTATGTAAAATGATTGAACTATGGAAATAAAATGCTTATGACACTAAACGAAAAATCAAGAGAACATTTTTAAGAACTATAAGGTAACTACGAAAAATAATACAAGAATTATAGAATAAAATCAGAAATATAAAATACGATAGGTACTGAAGGACTGCTGAGTTAATTATTCGGCGCATTCTCATTATTTCCACAGAGTATAAGAATTTTGTTATTCCTGATCTGAAAATGTAGTGGGGAATAATATTTTTCGTGGTTTGAGGTTGGTAAGTGAAGACTCCAGAAGTGAGAAACGTAGGAACTTCTCTGGCCAACTGTTGGTGGATGCAGTTGGTTGAATGATTTTTATATTATTTCCAGTTTCATATGAGAGTGAGAATGCCAAACATATTTTTATGTTCATGACAATATCAGGCTGATAAAAAAACATTTGACGGATATCTTCATATAAGCGATCACTGGAGTATCTTCGTTTTTTAACCGACGAAACCAAAAAGGAGGAGGTTCTCTAGTCGACGCGTATATATTTTTTTTTTATCATTTTTTCATGTATGATCACGCATAACTTTTTACTGAGACGTCTGATTCCGATAATTCTTCTCACAGTGGATAGGGTTTACTTCAAAGTTAGGGTAGCAAAATGAAGGATATTGATCACTTACCTTCTGAATTCTGGTCCGTTAACCGATTCTATCAGGCATAACTATGTACTGGAATCTTCGATTTGGATGATTCTTTTTTATCACATTGAGCATACCTCATAGTTGATCATAATCCAATTTGAAATGGAATGATCCACCCGTATGGGTAGAAAAATAGAGGATGATTGATTTTTCACTTGTGAACAGTGGCACACATATGTAGTTGACATTGACAGATCCTCCTACATCCGTCACAATAATAATTACATTCTATGAAAGGATGGAATTATATACAAAGTGATAAAATCAACTAACCAGAACTTTCAAAAATAATTTATATTATATAACAATAGAAGTAGATAATCATATTATTTAACAGTCAAAAGTTGAAGTAAGCTAGGTAAGTAAGTATTTTGGAAGTGATAAAAAATTAAGTAGGTAGTAATTAGTAGATTTCAGCCAACATACCACGCATTTCTTTCCATAGAGTAGTCCGATTTCGATTATTATTATTTTTTTCAATGGATAGGGTGTACTTCGAAGTTGGTCCCATCTCAAATTGAAAAAAAATGCCACCCCTAAGGGTAGCAGAATGGAGGATATCGATCGTTCACTCTCTGAATTTTGGTCCATTAACCGTTTCTATCAGGCATAACTTTGTACTGGGTTATCCGATTTGGATGATTTTTTTTTTTAGCCACATAAAATTGAAAAATAATAACTTTTTAACAAAAAATTGAACCGACGGAATACGGAACTGAAAAGTGAAAAATAAAAAATAAACCTTCTAAGTCTCAATAACTAAGCTCCTTAACTAATTTTGAGTCGGCGCCAAACAAACAAGCAGAAGATTCAGGTAAGGCGTGAAATGATGGCATCAAGTTGCGCGATGACATTCTGATAATTTTTTTGAGTAATTTAATGATCTTCGTTGATTGTTCGTTTGGCGCTGACTCAAAATTAGTTACTCACATTAGTTTAGGAGCTAAGTTGTTGAGACTGAGAAGGTTCATTTTATTTTTCACTTTTCAGTTCCGTATTTCGTCGTTTAAATTTTTTGTTAAAAAGTTATTATTATCTTTATAATCTGTAGGAAAAACTTTTGTAGAATTTTCAGTTTTTCCAAATAAAAAGACGCTGCTCCTCCCCATCCCAACACTCGAGGTTCAGTCTTTGTTCTGCAAGTGCATTTTTCCTTAGTTGACGGTAGTCCATGAATTGGGTCATAATTTTGAACTTATGTAGCATGGTTCGTAGGGTTTCAATTATTCGAGCTAAATGAAAATCCCATCTCAAAGGACGGTCAATGGTAACCACCAAATATTCAACCCTATCCATTGCGTTCATTTTGATAGTGTGATCATCATTTATTATATCTAGAGAAGCGTAATCGGGCAACCAATTCATATAATTGGAACCAATTTATTATATTCCGAAAGTTTGTTTCTACTGTATTCTTCAATTCATCACAAGAGTCTGCACTATAGAAAATTGAAGTGTCATCTGCAATACTGAAAATGGTCCCCGCGCATTGGATTTTGAGTAGATAATCGATATAAATTGAGAAACGCATTGGTCCTAGGACTGTAGATTTCATTCAAATGTTCTAATAGCCCGAAAGTAGCATCAACAGTATTCAGATTTCGTCGAGAGCCGAATCTGACAGAATATTTGGTTTTCTGAGGTCAGTCATAAGCTGTTGATTAACGTGCCATTCTAAAAGATCGGTGGTGATATGCTCCTATGATTATCTCTAATTTACATCCCTCTGTTAGAATTGATATGACAATTGGAATTTCAAATGAGTCTGGAAAAGTCTCCAGTGGAAAACGACAAGTTGAATAAAAATGTTTAAGGTTTTGTTAATGAATCGCTCTCACTTTTGATTAATGTTATTGGAATTTCTTCAACACGGGTTGGTTATTTAGGTGTCCGGGATTCACTACAGATTCGCACATTCCCTTACGGATGGGAAAAAATGAGTTCACGAAAGTTAAATCAATACTTTTGAAGAATTCGGTACTACCAATTTTTTTACTACTGCCAGGATATATGGGAATAGATACTGTTGAAAACAAGTGACTGCATTCTCTGGCAATTTGTTGTGGGGTCATCAATACAAAAATCTTTTGTCGTTATTACGCTTTCTCTTTGTGGAATGTTTAACTAGATCCAAGGTGGATTCACTCTTATTATTTGCATTACTTATGATGCTGGTGTAGTTAACATGTTCAGCTGAAACGATGACAGATTTCAATAAAATTGTGTAGTTTTTTGTGAGGATTTTTCTAATTTGAGTAGAAAACGTTTATTTTTGCAAATCTTTTTCAAACCAGTTGAAATGGGAACACAAGATTTATTTCACACGTCTCAACAAATGGCAGAGGCCTTATTTTCTCCAACCACTCCAATGAAACATTACTAATGCATAAATTACATTGCCAAGTTCGTAACCAGTCACCCCAAATATTTGAAGGAAATTAGAATCTGTGCCAGATTGTTGGAATTGTAGACCCATGTAAGGAAACAGGAACAAACAGCACCGTAGGGAAAGGGTGTTTGCACAATATTCCTTCACCGCAAGCAACACCTGCAACCTCGACAGTTGATGTGGAAGTCAATAGGGGGAGAGATTCGAGTTTGAATCTCTCCAGAGCTTCACACGCAGATTCACGAATGATATTTACAAACCTGAGGGTGTATGCGCGTTAAAATAGTAGGGGGTCACAACTGAGCCAACTTCGAGAATTATTGTATTTTATATGGGATGTTTCTTCTAGTTTGTTGTTATTGTTTATCAACACAAACATACAGATACAATACTATACAATATAATAATAATGATATATAAGGATAAGGAATATGTAAATAAGGAGATCTTGATAAGTGATTGAACACCCGTTTCAAGTACAGAGACGACATTGACAGTTGATTGTATAAAGAAAAATAAAGACACTATAATAAAAATACAATAAAAAATTAAAGGTAACTGTGAGGATATAACATTGAGTTCATATATATATATATATATATATATATATTATATAAATTTAGAAACAACGACTGAAAATTGGTATGAACAGTGGGGACTAACGGGGATCTTCAGTCAGCACAAGTGTTGAACTATGGAAAACTCTTTAATACGATGGACCGAGCTTTCGTTTCAATTTTGAAACTTCTTCAGGGTCCTAGAATATGTAAATGACATTATTGTGAAAAAAATACTTAAAATGAAGGAAGTACTTACAGTAATCTGAGTTGATGATAAATGAACATTAACTTTAAAGAAAAAACGTAAAATATGTAAAAATTTGTCGGAAAGGTGTTATATCTCTGACGCTTCGAGTGACATTGAAGGATTCGAAATGACAACCTATGATTAATCGTCAGAAAAATCTAAAATATGTAGTGGGTGTGTTAATGTTTATATTATATTCTTTGAGAATCATCAGTTTCAATCCATTTGTAGGAGATAACTGTAGATTTTGCTAAGATTTTCGATATCTGTTTTTTCGTTCATATTTTGATTGGATTTATTGATTTCTATCATTTCAAGAAATAATCTTTTGGAGAAATTTTTTTCTGAATGCAAAACTTGTGCTTCCTCGAATGATATTTTATGGCCTGTTTCAATAGCATGTTGAGCTAATGCACATGACTTTTCGTTGAGTCTTATATCACTTCTGTGAGAGATAATACGATTATTTGAAGTCCTTGCACTTGTACCAATATAGTTCAAATCACAGTTGTTACATGGTATGCTGTAGACAACATTTGATTTCTTCAAATCTGGTGTGGGATCTTTTAACCTCGTATTTAAATTTCCAATAGTCTTGATATTTTTTTGTAAGATTTTTATGTTTCTTTCATTCTTGAATAATTAAATTATATTTGATGATAGAATTCCTATATTAGGAATTGAAAAATAAATTATCCTTTCATTGTTATTTTCTGAATTTTGATTATTTGTGTCATCATTATTAATTTGTCTATCAGAGTTGGTATTGAAAAGAATTCTATTAAGAAGTTTTTTGGGGTAAGAATTATCTAGTAAAATATTTCTGAGAATTTTAAAATTTTTGTTTTTCAATGAAGGATGAATCAACATCTCGATTCTTTTTTTCATGCAAAGAATCAAATTCATTTTCATTCTTTTTGAGTGGAAGGGATGATAGTTTATGTCTCTTTCAGAGTTTGTTGGTTTTATATACCAATCTGTGATTAGTGAATTGTTTTCTCTACGAATTATTCTAGTATCTAAAAATGGAATACTTATCTAAAAATGGAATAATTTTTTTCTAATTCAATTGTGGATTGTAAATTTTTATTGAAGTTATTTACTTTTCTTTGTAGATGATATTATTTGTGCAATACCAATGGATAAATCCGATGAAATTTTAAGATGACTGAAGATGACGAAAGTCGAAAGCGATTTGCAAAACTTATGAAAATAAACACTTTTTACAAGAAAAATCTCATTTATATCTATCTATTTTTCACAACGAGTTATTACCCTTGATAAAGCTCTCTTGTAGTAGAAATTTTCGTACGATTTGGTACTCGCAGCGTTGTTGGTTCGTTAGGTTGTGAGATATTGTTATACTGCTTCCTTTCAACTTTTTACCATTTTTCTTGATTCTGCTTTTCTTCAGATATCGTACGGATTCTATCTTAACCGGTCGATTTGTAGCTTTTTCAAGGCATTAGAAATTATCCAGGTCCTCAACTTCCAATGAAATGAAGCTCCACTAGCTTGGATACTATTTTTACAAGCTTTCATTCGAGCTTTTCGCGACTACGGCTGTACCTAGAAAAAAGGATCCATAGAATCGGAACTCTCGAAAACTGATGATTTTCCGAGGATCACAGAAAAAAATATAGACAGCAGCTGAAAATATTTCTCCGAAATGAAGTGATTAGCGAACTCGTTTCCACGGAATCACGTCAAGGGAACATGAACGCGTTGAAAAAACTTATTTGGACTCCAACGTGCTGGGTGAAAATTGTGCTGGATAAAAGAAAGCCGTTTGCTTTCACCAGAGTCGTCTCTCAGTATTTGAAAAATTATTTAGAAAAGCATTCTTTTCCACAAGGGAGTTGAATATACATCAGATTAATTCAATATGATTTCGTATATGGGGATCACGAGAATGGCTACTTTTCGTTCGTATTTTCGTTATCTATATAATGAAAATGAATCTCGATTGTTTGTGAGCGCAAAACGTGGGAACGGCTGGACCGATTTGTAATTTTTTTAATGTTTGTAATAGTCCGATAATGGTTGATACTGCAACTTTAGGGAAATTGCCCGGAAATTGGAAAATTCGGATATATATATACAATAATACGTATGGATAATTTATGTATCTTTTCAATTTAATTTGAAAATTAATTCAATTTGAATGAATCAGCTGTGTTATGATTTTTGAACCATTTCTTCTTTAACACTCTGAATCTCACATTGTAATATTTCAAAGATTCATTTCAATTTTTATATTTTGAACTAAAGAATTGTAAATGCCTATAACAAATCTTCGTATCTCAAATTCGAGTTCCCCAACACAAGCTCAGGTGGCTTATTCCGAAGTTCTCGTAATACAGGTATTTCCAAACTATATCTCATGAATATTCATCCAATTTCATTTCTTTTTATCACATCTGTACTTACCAACATAAAACTCTAAAATATATTTGATTTGATATGAATAGAAAAATATTTTTTTTATGAAATTTGGCAAAGAAAAAGACTATCGAGCTATTTATTACCAAACGAGAAAATATCCCAGTGGTTCCACTGTCGTCAACCAATCAGAAGGTCACAGGAACGAATCCCGGTTAGGGTAACTTTTTTTTTATTTCATAAAAACAACGGCTGGACCGATTTGACTACTTGTTTTTTCGGAAGTTTGTAGGTTGGTAGGCTCAGAACTTAAGAACGGCAGAACCGATTTGCCTAATTTCATAAAACGGAATAACGAATGGAAAAACGGAATAACAGGGTACCGGAAAAACGTAATAACGGAATAATTGGATCACGGGAAAACAGGCAATCTGGAAAATGGGATAACGAGAAAAAGGGATACGGGATTACTCTTTATCGGATAACAGAGAAACGGAATTCTCAGGGTCTACTATCACTATTATATTCGTAGAAGGCTCTTACTCTTTCAACATATAAACGAGTGGGCCACAGTCATTTACGAAATTTGAATTTCAATTGGACAAGGACTATAGAAGAATCTTCAGTCCTTGCCATGGTGGTGATTCTCAAAAATAGCCGAGAAATACTTTTTTATCTGAAAGTTTTGAAAAATATTAATTTCTATAGAGGATACAGGTTTCACTACCCTGTATGGATTAATAAATATAATAGAAACGTGAGGGGGTCATCTTTATTGTAATCAGTGGCTTCCCTAACAAGATGATATTGCACAATCAAATACTCTCTGATTGCGTTCTCTGATGATACTTCTGATGGAAGGCAGATTCAAGTCCTCAAGTATCCGTTCGTTCCGCACGTACCACGGAGCGTTCGTTATCATAAGTAGAACTTTCATTTGCGCCCGTTCCAGGACGCGATAGCTCGTTCTGCAGGTCTGGCCCCAGGCGGCTGATCCATACAGAATGACAGGTCTGAAAACCATTTTGTAGATCATAACTTTATTTTTCAGGGAAAGTTTACTTCTCCTGTTCACTAACGGATAGAGTGATGCGATTTTCTTATGTATTTTATTCTTTATCAATTCAACGTATGGCCTCCAGGTGAGTCGGCGATCCAATGTTACTCCGAGGTACTTGACCTGCTCCAACCAATTTATCTCCCTTCCAGAGACAGACACCCCTCTCTCTGGGTTCTTTCACTTGCGACCCATCGATATAGCCTGCGTTTTGTCAGGATTCACCCTCATTTTCCACTCCAGATACCACTGCTGGAGGTCGTCTAATGCATTCTGCAAATAGACGACACCCAACAGATGGTCGGCTGAAGAAAGTGAGGCCGTATCATCAGCGCAAAGGAAAATCTTCACATGCTCACTCCTGGGTAAAGAGCGTAGAGCATAGGAGACAATATTGCCCCCTGAGGAACACCGGCCTCAATTGCTCTCGAATCCGAGAGACAATTGTCGACCCTGACTTGGATTGTCCTACCTATGAGAAACGATTTTAGCCACTTCACCAGACCCAGAGGTTAGTGCAAGTCTATCAATTTTGAAAGCAAGCCTTCATGCCATACTCTATCGAACGCTTTACTGATGTCAAGGAGTATGACATGAGCGCTGTTGTTGGTATTTAATGAATTTATCGTATCTTCCACCAGCCTCAGAACCTGAAGCTCGGTGGAGTGAGCTCAGCGGAAGCCGAAATGCTCATTCGGTAGGACATTTCTGTCATCCACTTCATCGTCGAACCTTTCCAGGACAATTTTTTTAGCCAACTTAGCTGAACTGCAAAGCAGACTGATTGGACGATAATTTTGTGGGAAGGTCGGGTTTTGTCCTTCCTTCGGAATCATCACCACGATGGCATGCTTCCACCTTCGAGGAAATCTTTTAAGGTGCATCGATTTGTTTATTATATTCAACAATGACTGCAATTGGTTATCCAAAAAATACTTGATCAATCGATTGGTAATTCCGTCATAACCAGGCGCTCTTCTAGGATTCAATCCTCTAATGTGCGCCTTAATTTCATCCAGCGAAGCCGGACGAATGTCATCCCGATTTGGCTCCCTTAAGGTGCGACGAACCCTATCTTCTAACAAAAGGTCTCGATCCAGATCTTCGTCTGGATGCTCGTTCAGCCTAAATTGCCTTTCCATCGAATCTGCAAGTGGTCGAGCTTTGGACTCAGAGTCATAGCACCTTCCGCCCTCACCGTGAATAGGGAGAAGATCGTCTTTTGCAGTCTTTGGAATTTTTACTAAGTTGCCATAATTGATTGTTGTTTTCTAGATTTTGAAGTAAATTGCCTAATCTTTCATGCCAAAATTCCGTTATACTTTCTCTCACCTCCCTATTCAACTCATTAGCCCGGATTCTGCCGCAGGAAACAAACTCATTTGAAAAGCTCTTTCTGCCCTATTTATTTCACGTATTGGATTTTCAAGCCTCCGCGGAAATTCATCATCGTATTTGGGAGCTCTTTCTCTGCGGGAGGTGAGTTCGTAACGCGCTACGGCCTCATCCAACTCAAATGGAGAATTCATTCTCTCAGGAGCGCAATATGCAGTCTCCAGGAATGAACTGAACATCTCCCAGTTCACTCTCGTACACAGACGATCTGTCTGGGGCGGTGGATCACCTCCTGGCGTCAAAATAACCGAATTGTGATAATAGCTCAACTCGGCGAGAACGTGCATGTCCCAGTTCCAGGGGATATTCCTGGCCAGGGCAATGTCAAGCACATCAGGTCTACCGTTACCGGCACCAAAAAACGTCGACTCACCTGGAGCCAACACCTGGTATTCATACCTGTCACTGTGTTGCCACAGTCGCCTATCATTCGTGTTGGTAACACGGCTCCACTGCACGTGCTTAGCGTTCAGATCACCTGCAACAATAACAGGTTGATCTGTTTTCATTAGAACCACATCGAGTGCTCCAGGGAGTATTCTATTGTTCGGAGGGTTATAGGCACTGATCAAACGAATAGGACCACTCCTCGTGTTGAAAACAATACCAACTGATTCTATACCATGGGTATCATCATTGAAAATGCCGAGCTGCACGTGCGAATGACAGCGTTTTACCAAAATGGCAACACCACCACCCGGACGGTTCTAAGCATTTTGTTGTTAAGAAATCTGGAAGGTTTTCCATTAAGACGAGTCTCTTGCAGAAAAGCAACATCAATGTTGTTCTCTACAAGAAACTCTATGAACTCGAGTCTGTTCTGGAGAAGACCGTTACAATTCCAAATCACCGCTTTAGTTGGGATTAAAACCGATTGAGAATTTTGCAGCAGCTTCTGCGAACTGTGCAAACAGCATCCTCATCTGATCCAAAGTGGAAAGAATGTCTTTGGGGCTATTTGTGATTTGAGCTGATTGGGCAGGGGGGCGCATTGGGCAGCCGCCGCATATTACACTCCCGCTTGTGTCCTACCCAAATTTACAGAAAAATGTCTTCTTTTATACTGATTTGAAGGGTCCACCCTACGCCTCAACCGAGGACAGTTGGGACATCCCCGATAATTTGCAGTGTGACCCACACTACAATTCTCACACTTGGCCAGTTCATCACGAGACTCTTGGCATTCCTTCGTAATGTGACTCTCACCGCACTTCACACAAGCGGAAACGGCACAGCAGTTCAGCTGACAGTGGCTGAATCTCTGACAGCGGTAGCATTGGCCTAGAGAGGCCCTGGGTCTCTGTGGCTCAGCTGTCACTTGAACGTTAGAAATATCTGTGACTTGGAAGATATGTTTTTGTTCTTCATCCAAAAGAACTGATACCATTAGCAAAGGAGTTTTTGATGAATTCAGTTTGCGCATACGGGCCACTGAGACCAGGGCGAACCCCCTCTCAATCAGCCCGTTCTGGATGTCATAACAATCTAAGAATTCAGGGACTCCCCTGAAGACTACTCTCAATTTTTTATCATCAGGTAGACTATAGGTGTGAAAAGGAATACCTTGATCTTTAAAAATACTAGAAATGTTCTTGTAGTCTTCAGGAGAGTTCGGGAAAATATTGATCCCGTTAAATACATTCTTTGACAGTTTGTTCAATTTAATATTATTACTTCTGAATAAAGAATTACCAGTGACCCACTTGTTCTTATCTCTGACTGTGATAGGAGTGACGTTTTGTCTTCTGGTTGTATGTGGAGTCTGCTCTGTGGGTGAAGTATTTGTCGCGTTGGCATCATCCATATTCACGTCTTCGGCAATCTCTGTACAATTTTGAATTTGGCTGGTCCCTCCGCTAGAAGAGGCGCACTCGGATTCGAGTTCATCCGCTGGACTATTTTTTGCTGGTTGGTGCATGTCACTGTCTGATGTGACATCTGTCAAACTTTGGAATCTATTTGAAGTTGGAACATTCAACGCAGTTTTTATACTAGATTCGATATATGCTACTAGTCTAGAGCTTCTACGATAGGAATGAGATGTCGAGGGTTGATTCTGCGTATCTTCGGTAGTTGGCAGGGCAGGACATTGCTCTTTTCTGAGCCTTTTTGTGGCAAGGACATCACCAGAACCTTCTGACTTTTCATTCGATTTCGCCGAATCAATTCAATTTTATATGATAGTGACTATTTTTATACATTTATCAAATGGTATTACCTCAATTTACATTTATATATACACGCTTTGTCAATAAGATATTATTCTTTGATGATGAAGCATATTTTGATTGATTGATTGATTGATTACTTTGGTATGACCCTAGATATTTCTGTGAAACGTAGTACGCTTGTTCTATGCGTCAAAAGGCGTTTTCTGCTGTACAACACAATGTTTTATTCTTACCATTGGCGTTCGTGCGTGATTTGGGCTAGTGGCTCAGTGGTACAAGCGACAGTCTTGTGCCCACTGTTTCCACCAGGCGCGGGTTCAACTTCCGCAGCCGGCAAAAATATTTTTAAGGTACCAAGAGTGGTTTCGGGTCACACTATAAAAGGTAAGGCCACCGTGATCTCCACTTGTACAAGTTTTCACTATTTTTAAAAACAATTTGCACTAAATCATTTTTCTTCAAAAGTGATACTCCACTGCTTTTTCTCAAAGTAGGAATCATTTTTGAAATCCTCATTTCGTTATTAGCAAATCTGGTCTCTTCATTTTTGTTTGTCCCAAATGGAATGGAAGGTTCCCAGTAGTTGCCTATGGACTCATACTTGAGCTGGAAACTATCATGGCCTTAATTGTGGCAACCACTGTCCTTCATAACCTTGCGAAGGACATGGATGAACCAGAGCCTCCATTGCCTGAATGAATGAATGATGAAGATGAACTTATGATGGATGAAGATGAACTTAATTATTCAATTCAAACCCAACAAATCAACATGGAGCCACAAGTCGATGGCGGCCCAGTCAATTTAGTTCAAAATGAATTTATTCGGTATCAGTTGTAACACCTACTTATACTTTGATTAAAAACGAAAAGAGCTTCTGACTAATTTCTGATTACTAATATGCATTTTTTTCTAGGGATTTGTATTACTGTACATATTTTATCCCTATTATTTTCAATAATATATACAGGCAGTGACTTTTATAAATGTATATATAACTCTTTTTCACACTTTAGGGATTAAGGTGTCACTTTTCATCCCTGAATTTAAAAACGGAGATGAAAAGGAAAAGTAGAAATAAGAGGTAAAAAAAACTTTATTCAAAAGTAACTTATAACTACATAACTCAACAAACTAAATTCTGAATAAATCAGGTACAATAACAGTAGGGTCTATAAAAAAAAAGTAACACTCTGTGATTTTATTTTCAATTTGCTTGCAACAAGCTAACGAGAAAGTTTCTCGTAATTGTTTTTTTCTAATATCCACATCGAATTGAAGACATTCTTTTCCAAGGCGATGCTCCTCCTCGGCATGCAACCTTCCCATTTTCTTGATAGTGTAATCTGCGATTATATTTTTCTTGAAGAGCTAATGTAAACAGATGACTCACTTCCCTAGGGCTAAGATTCTGCCCCCTTATTCTTTTGGCTTCTGCGGACATCGTAAAAAAAATCATAACGAAAACAAAACATTTACAAATACTAAAGGGATTTTGAGGTTAAAAACAGTGTTCCAACAGAATTGACACATAAACCACTGGATCATTGCGACGTTGCCATACTGTAACGAAGATAAAGAACCGTTAGAGAGAGTTTTGAGAAAATGTTTCCGTGCAAATCATTTGAAACTTAAGTAGCAATTAAAATCGAAGGTCCATTTGTTAGATAACAGTTAATAAAAAGTCGCTGCAAATGGGCATTAGTCATCAAAATTAACAATATTATTTATTATTTTACAAATTCTGAGTTTGCAGATATGCATTACATTTGCTGAAGGTAACGCTCTGGAAGCCAGGCGGTTGTATGAAGACTGCTTCCCAAATAGAAATATTCCGGATCCATGAACATTTTCAAACAATCATAGAGGGTTGTGCGAAAAGGAAAGTTTTGGACCAGACAATCATCCAACAACGCACTGTCAGAACACCAGAAATTGGGGTGGCAGTTTTGAATTCAATTGAGGTAGATCTCGGATTGAGTACTTAAAAAATTGGGAACAATTTCAATATCTCACATATTCTTGTATACACTTCTTTGTTATAACATGAATTGAGTTTCATAAAAAACATTTAAAATCAAAAATATTCGAGAATTTAAAATTATAAATTTTTTTAAAACTTAAGAATTTAAAAATCCTCACAATTCAAAAATTCGAAAAATTCTAAATATTCGAAGTTTAAAAATATAACAAACAATATAAGGTATATGATATCACAGTGTATAGTTTTGGTCTACTTATCATCCTATTCTATCAACATAATATTCTTCCAAACTATAATAGGCTCCATCGGAAAGAACTCTTTTTACTGCTTTTCTGAAGCTGGCGTTGGACGGTATATCTTTAATATTATTCGGGAGGTGATTGTACATTTTGCAGCCGTTGTGAATAATTGGATCCTCGTTGAGGATTTTTAAATTCTTAAGTTTTAAAAAAATTGATGATAATGGTAGTTTGAGATGGTTACTTTGACGAGTGGCGAACCTACTCTCTGTAATGAAATTTTGTTTGTGTTTATCTATGAGGCACACTGTTTCAAGTATAAATATTGATACTACCGAGTATGTTGTTGCTTGAAGTGAGGTCTGCACGAATCGCGAAATTTCAGTTTCCCGAGATATCTCAAGGCTTGTTTTTGTGAAACAAAAACACTTTGAAGAGCATTACAACTGCACACTCCCCAGAATGGGATACCGTATCGCAAATGTGATTCTACCAAGGAGTTGTACACTGTCTTTGCGGTCGAGTATCCTAGTTCATTTGCAGCAATTTTCACTGCATAACAACCAGAGGACAGTTTTTTATTCAAGTTTTTGACATGTTCATTGAATTTGAAACCGTTGTCAATGTATAGCCTAGAAATTTAGAAAACACACTGTTTTCAATAATCTGGTGGTTTAAAAAAATATCAGCAACTGTACATTTGAAAGACACTATCTTGGATTTCAATATGTTGAGGGACGAAAGGTTCGAGTCTCACCACTCTTCGACTTTTATTATATCTGAATTGATGATATGATGAAGATCGGCTACTTTATCTTTATGCCATAGTATAGTGGTATCATCGGCGAACAGGGTGACATTACCTGAAATGTCAAACGTCGTCAGATTATCAACATATAGTAAAAACAAAATTGATCTCAAGACCGATCCTTGCGGAAAGCCACATTGTATATTACCTGAACTTGAAATTGATTTTCTCTCAACTACTTGTGTGTTGCCAGATAAATATGACGTAAACCATGAATGTGCTTTATTTCGGAATCCGTTTTTTTTCCTTATTTTAGCACCCTGTAGTTCGAAGATTAGGACTTCTAGGACATATGTTCATATGAAGTTGTTTTCTCAAAATTGACCCAATGATAACATTTTCAAATATCAGCATGTTATTGAGAAACCCCCTGTATACATATGAAATTTCATGTTGAGACTTGCTACAAATGTATATATTGAATCAAGTGGTCAATAAAATTATTTTATATTCTATAGTCTATTATTTTCGATAACCTAACTAACGTTGGTCCAATGAACTGAAATAAATAAAATCATTCTCAATTCCACTTTTTAATTATACATTTCTTTTGTTGTTGGAAAAATGAACAAATTCCAACGGATTTTTTCCCAACATACTCTCCCCACGTGACGTGATAATTCGAGTTTTCATTCGAACGAACACTTAATTTACGTGGGAGTCAAAATGACTTCTCAGCTCTCGTATGTATCAAGAGACTGAGCAGACAGGTCATACAAAACAATTTATAACTGCTTGAAGCTTTCAGTTCAATTATAATTTTCCAGAGCAAAGCACGAAATTCAGTTACGGCTTCACTGAAAGGGCTTATACACATTATATATAATGCCAGCTATGAATTCAATGGAAGTTTGCCACTTTCTCACTTGCAGTAATAATTCTCAACAAATGAGATTACTAGGCCTCAAAATAGAACCGAAATTGACAAGGACACGCTTTCAGATCTTGAAAGCGTCTCCTTCCCTTGATAATTATCGTCTTTCTTGGAATTACTTCCAACGATGTGGGCCAGGACCGGCATGTCAGAGAAGGTTCCAATTTCATGTTGCGGAATGAGAACATTTCTTTTAGTAATTTGAAAGATTCAACGTAAATAGTAAATATTCTGTACAATTTCAGTGGCTGATGAAATATTTGTGGGTATGTTATAAAAGCTGGTATAATAAAACTCATGAAAAATTTTGTATATGTAATTACTCCGTACTTGTCAAAAATTATGAATGATTCAGTTATTCCCGGAAATAATGAAAATATGAAAAATGGTTCCAATTTTCAAAAGGGCGATATTCAACTTTTTGAGAATTACAGAGGCATTTCCATTTTGAGCCCATTCTCAGAAATTGAGATTAGGTATTTGAACGAATATAAAATAAGTTAAATGCTGGTGAGCTGGTAATTGGCATCTCCATCGATTTGTCTTGTGCCTTCGATGCGTTAAGCCAAGAATTTCTTTCTAAAAAACTTGAATTTTTTGGAATAAGAGGACCCTTGAACAGATGTATTTTATCCTACACAAAAAATAGAAAGTTGTCTGTCAGTGTTTAAGAGAGTTAATCTGATAATTTGTACGTTGCCCTTGGAACTCCACAAGGGAGCATCCTAGGGCCGCTTCTAATCCATTTCTACATGAATGACCTTCCACTCTTTGTCTCAGAGGAATCGCTATCTATGTATGTTGTTGAAACTACCGTTCTCGTATCGGCAAAAACTATAGAAGGAGTCAAGGAAGAAGGAAATGTTGTTCTTGAGCAATTATCCAACTGGTGCAAAATAAATCAACTTATAATCAATACAGAAAAAACCGTATATATACAGTTCAGTGGACGTGCACGAGTCAACTGAAATTGATGATGTAGCTATGGACACTGGGCTGGAAGAATCTTGGAAGAGAAGAGGACAATGATATGAGTTGGAATAGTCACATAAGTTTCATTTGCTCCTGATTCAACACATGCTATTTCGCCATCCTCTATTTCGATGAATCTTTGCTCGAAGGCTACTACTTTGCAAGCGAATATTCTGTAATTACATGTGATATAAAAGCATTGGTTAGAGCACCTCAGACTGATCGTGTATTTGTTATCCAGAAAAAATTAATGAGAATCATGTTTAATCCTAATTACGAGACATACTAAAGAGACACCTTCAAATCAGGAAAGATCCTTACCTCAACGGGAATTTATTTTCCCAACATACTAGTATACATAAATATATATATATATATATATATATATATATATATATATATATATATATAAAATATATATATATATATATATATATATATATATATATATATATATATATATATATATATATATATATAATATATATATATATATATATATATATATATATATATATATATATATATATATATATATATATATATATAAAAATATATTCATAGATATAGAGAGAGAGAGAGAGATTGCGTTACTCTGACCGCACTAGGAGTACGACTATTGGTGTCGTGGGTTGGCCTATGTTGGCATCTGTCGGTGACCTATTAATGTGCACGAAATTTCGTGTCATTAAAATTCCACGATATCAGGTCTAAGCTTTGCCGCACAGATTATAGGTGTCACTATCTATAATTTGATGCTTTTCATATATATATATATATATATATATATATATATATATATATATATATTATATTTATATATATATATATATATAGAAGTAGATTTCTTGTGGGGATGCAGTCAGTTTGAAGGGTTTCATTTCAAGTAAACTCTTTGAAATTCGTCAAGCTTTCGGCTATGTTTATTGCCTTCCTCAGGACGACTAAAATTATAATGAATAACAATATGAAATTGTATAGTATTAAGGTACTAAATAACATGAGAATCAATAAAATTAATACATATGAGGAACATAAAATATTTTTCTTGACAATGACAATTGTATATTATAAATCAAGTTGGAAAATTTTGAATTCTTAGTGAAATATCATTATTTTTGTTCAATTTCAGTAAATATGTATAGATTTGACTAAGATTGTTCAAATCAGTTCTTTTACTCATTGATTGACTATTAGAATTGATATTCCACTTTAGTGTGTAATTTTGAAATAGTTTTTATATTTTTTTTTTTGCAATTTTGAAGTTTTCATTCTTCAATACATTGATGAATTCAGGAGTAAGTTCATGGATATGTCGAATTTATTTAAGAATGTTGTATATGAAGTACCTTGTAAGGATTGTTCTGAAAAGTATATTGGCCAAACTTCCAGAAGTCTCAATAGTCGAATTATATCCCATAGGAGTGACTGTAAACGGAATGTAAATTCATGCGCACTTTCGGAACATGTCAATCAGAAAGACCATCGAATAGACTATGATAACACACAAATTTTAGATGCTGAGAATACTTTAACCAAAAGGATTTTCTTGGAAATGGTTCATATCAATTCTAATAGTCAATCAATAAATAAAAGAACTGATTTGAACAATCTTAGTCAAATCTATACACATTTACTGAATTTGAACAAAAATAATGATATATCACTCAGTATTCAAAATTTTCCAACTTGATTTATAATATTATACAATTGTCACTGTCAAGGAAAATATTGTATGTTCCTCATATGTATTGATTTTATTGATTCTCATGTTAGTAAGTACCTTATTACTATACAATTTCATATTGTTATTCATTTTAATTTTAGTCGTCCTGAGAAAGGCAATAAACATAGCCGAAAGCTTGACGAATTTCAAAGAGTTTACTTGAAATAAAGCTCTTTAACCTGACTGCATCCCCACAAGAAATCTATTTCTATATTACCGCCAGTCACGAATACTTATATATATATATATATATATATATGTATATATATATGTATATATATATATGTATATATATATATATATATATATATATATATATATATATATATATATATATATATATATATATATATATATATATATATATATATATATATAATATATATATATATATATATATATATATTTATAATATGTATGTATATCAATAATTATAATTTTTATTTGTCTTATTGTAGCTCAAAAGTGCGATTCCACTTACCTAATAGTGAGTTCTTCTGGAGAATATCATTTTACCTCTAACGTACGGGTAAAATGATCCATTTGCAGGGATGAATGAAAACTTTTATTTGTTCAAAATTAGTGAAGACTTTCGTATATTTTCTGGCTATAGTATAGCCAATTGAATACAGAAACTCTAGTTGAGGTCTGATATGTCATAGTCTAATATTTTTGAAACTATGGAATATCTATCCTAATTAAGTGACAACAAAATTTGACCTGAAAGTGATGAGTTGTTAATGTTTCAGTCACTCCACAAATTGAAATGATGATCCCATTTTTCGAATGAAACCAGTTCATTAATGAACTATTCGTTCAAAATAGTTTGAATTCAGCTTCTATATTGCTCCAGATAGATAGATATGAGAGTTAATATCTAGGTACATCAAGATGGCTCAATTGGCTGAGTTCATCATCAATATACACTCCAAGTAATCATCATCATCATCAATATACTTCTCTCGTCTGTTAGAATTATCATGCAAGATATAATGTGATTTTTATTTTTCCCAGAATTTCGTTGTTTGAGTAGACTCACTCTGTTTCTAGTTCCGGAGTTCTCAACATCAGTGTTACAATTGGTTGCAATAGTTAATAAATACCACTTTGGGCAAAATGTGAACATGAACTTTGTTTATATTCATCATGGATGTAGTCGATCTCCTCGTGCATCACTTCAAATCTGAAATCAGAATCAACCAAAAATGTTGGAATCTACCACATAAATTTATCATGAAAAATCTCGGGTGAGTCCTTTATTATAAAAATGAAAAATCTACGAGAGTAATATATCATGAGACACACAACCAAATGGTTTCGTGGGGTCGCAGAGCGTTGAAAACCAACGTTTCCCCATTTCTTAGCTTTCGCTACATTAGAAATGACAATAATGATAGCTCTTGTTCTGAGTCGATTCATCCTCGTGACAAATTCACCAGAATTGGGTAGAACGCTCGATTCTGAATTGAGAAAAAATATTTCCTCGATGAAAAATCCTATGATTTTAGCTACATCGGAATTAAATTTGGTAGTATTCTACTATTTGAAATACTCAGAGAGATTCATTTGTTCAAATAAAAAATGAAATGGGACGAGCAATAACATCAGCAATAGTTTCGATGGCCAAATTAAGCTCAAAATATAGACAGCTGGCTGAATGAAAGTCAAGTGCCTGCCACGGTGGAGGTTTGATGAAAGTCACTGAAACGTCACCAAAACTATCATACCCTAATTGAAAGTGTTTGTGACTTCCGAGTGATATTTGAGTGGTAGCGGGTGGTTACCGCAATGGTTATTTTCCACTTTCAAGTTTGAAAATCTTTAAGGTTATTCTGCTCAGTGGCCATTATGTTTCGAACACCTCAATTGACACTGACAGGATAAAGTGTGTGTAGTGGCTTCCAGAGATGGTAATGATGTGACTACAACCATACAAATATAAAATGGTATTCTTACTGCACAGTGGTAGATTTAGTAATGATAACGTGAAACGACCTAGTGGAAGTTGCAGTATTAGTTTCCGTTACTATGATGCTACTCGGGACATAGACCTGATAATAATCAGTCTAATGGGACCCCACATTATATCACATGTACATCACAGTATGCAAAAAAAACTCATTAATATGGTTGTGTAACTTTCCAGATTTCAGCCACTATAATGAAGCCCAGGTACAAAGTCTAATGAGAATTGTCCTAGTGCCAAAGCAAGGGTCCAACAAGCCTTAGATCCCTAGGTCCAACTGGCCGTTTAAGTCGATCGGGTATTGGTATTTTATTCTTCTCCAAAGTTTGTAGTTCAGGGCATCCCCGATAATTGGGTTAATGATTGCCCTCGTACTTTGAGGTAACTTCAAATCAAATCAAATATACTTTATTGTCTCGAGATGATAAATCTGATTGACAAGGTCATTTATGAAGGAAAGGAAGGAAACTATAACTAGTACAAATACATATGATGAATAAATTGGTACAAAATAAATATTGAATAAAATATACACAATAGGCCCACATCATAATTCAAAACAGCTTCGTAATATATCAAATAAAACATATTGAAATATATCACAATTGACTCCTAAATAATTGGAGATAGGACGACAAAGTTGAATTTCACAATACTGAAACTTCGCACAGTGGAAGTTATCTAATAAGTAGAAAGCATTCGTGTGAAGACTTTTTACAGAATTTCTTAATTTGCTTGCATCAGTTTTGATTTTAATCTCGTTGGGTAGGTGATTATATAATTTGTTACCATTATAAATTATGGAGTTTTTCATTTGTGTCGATGTTGGAATTGGTAAGGTTATATTAAGTGTTTGTCTGTTGTTATATTGTGTTTTTTCATGGATTCCGTTTTGAAATTTCCTATGGATGAGACATACTGTTTCTACAATGAAAAAACAAAGTAGTGGTAATATTTTATGTTTGATAAATAGTGGCTTGCAAGAATCCCGGAACTTAGCTTTGCACATACACGTTAATGCTCTTTCTTGCAAGACGAAAACCATATTGAACAAATTTTGACTACAAGATCCCCAAAAACAAATTCCGTGTCTCAGGTGTGAGTCGACTAAAGTATAATACACACTCTTTGCCATATCTTCACCAAGTTCCCATGAAGTGGTTCTTACAGCAGAGCATCCTGACACAAGTTTTCTTCTGAGTTTTCCAATGTGATCTTCATGTTTCAAGGCATCATCAATATGTAAACCCTTAAACTTTTCTCTGTCATATTACTGATCACTTGATTCCCTAGATGGAGCTCTTGTCAATTACATTTGGAACTAAAGATGTTGGTTTTTGAGATATTGAAAGATAGCTTATTTGCATCACATTCATTGTACCTGTTGCAGTCTCTCGATGCATGATGGCCTGCACAGCGTCTGCAGATTGCTTAAACTTTTCAATTTGCAGCACTATGCCCACATTTCTGGGAGTTATAGCATCACCCCATTTGTTTTTTCGTCTTTGTAGTTTACATTCGAACTTTAATTCGCAAACAGAAGATAAGAATTTGAGTTTGTACTCATTTCCTGGTATTGTGACGAGAATAATGGGCAAGGAAGTTCCTTCTTTATGAACCTGGCGACTACACGTGATTCGGAGCCTCTTTTTTGTATGTCTTAAGCGATATCCTCAACTGTGGTTTATTTTCATCCATTACTTTGAAGACTGTCCTAATCTACCTTCAACACTTTTGGTATGGCACTCAACGTTGGTTGAGGGTTGCTTTGTCGTACTTCTCCAAGTTAGGAAAATGCATCCTCATTCCGTATCTGTTGATATCAGGGCGTATTCCAAGGATCTCCAAGAGTTGACTGATATCTATTCAATTCTTATTGTATCGTATGACGATAGGTGGTACTTGTCACCTTCTGGTATGTTTTTTTGTGCTTGGTATGTTCTTTTGTGCTTCGCTAATGGGCGGGTTCTTTTCCACCTCATTTTCCTGTTTTGCTAACATAGCAAAACTTCCAATTTCCAAGATATTGATTTTCAATAAATTTGGAACAGTGGGCATTATCAATCTGTTTTGGAGATAACTACACAGGGAATAATTTTTCTGGAAATAGAGTTCTTAATTCCGTTTCAAAATAATTTGTCCGGCTTATTCGACAGACTCAGTCTTTTCACCCACACACTATTGATTCCGAAACTCATCAGATATCGTAGTATCAGGAATCATCTTCCCGCAATACTGATGGATCTATTTTCGAGGCAGAATTTTATGTACCTTATAATATTATTTACCAAGGAACGAGGATGTTGATGAACACCTGCTATCCCAGCGCTAACTCTCTATAACTTCACTACTCCTTGCCACCCCTTCACTCAGGATGCTGTAATTCAAAGAACACCTTTTCTCGAATCATTTTTGTCTCCATAATGAATTTCGTATTCAATACTTTGCTTGTTACACGCTTTATATTAGCTTCACTTGTATGTTTGTTTGTTTGTTTGTTTGTAACCGACTCCTTTGGGTGCAATTTTGACCCACTTCCAGACGTCCGAATGATTTGAAATTTGGCAGATGTACATAATTCCGGGGAAAATGCATTAAGAAATTTTTGTGTGGAGAAAAAACAAAATGGCGGCTCCAATATGGCGTACGAGTTTGGTGATTATGATCCAATTTGCTTTAAATATAGTATCCGAGGGTTTTTGTGGTCGGAGATTAGGAATCTTTTGTCAAAATTGGAAAATTCGAGATGGCGGCCCAAAATGGTGTACGAGTTTTGTGATTATGGTCTGATTCTATTCAAAATTGGTATGTGGGGGTTTTTGAGGTCGAATATTATGATTCTTCTGTGAAAATTAAAAAATTCAAGATGGCGGCTTTAAAATGGCGGCTGAGTTTTGTGATTATGGTCCGATTCTATTCAAAATTGGTATGTGGGGGTTTTTGGGGTCGAATATTATGATTCTTTTGTAAAAATTGGAAAATTCGAAATGGCGGCTTTAAAATGGCGGCCGAGTTTTGTGATTAGGTCTGATTCTATTCAAAATTGGTATGTGGGGGGTTTTTGAGGTCGAATATAATGATTCTTTTGTGAAAATTTGAAAATTCAGATGACGGCTCTAAAATGGGGCCAGTTTTTGATTATGGTCTGATTCTATTCAAAATTGGTATGTGGGGGATTTTGGGGTCGGAGATTATTATCACCTAGTTTGTTAAGATCATTCCATTTTTTTATTTGCAAAAAAAAATATATTTTATAAATAAACCACACTAAAAAGTAGGAAATAAATAATAGTTTGAAAAAACTAAAAAACACGCTTTCATAGAAAACCAGACTGAAAAAATCAAAAATAAGAAAAAAAATATTATTTTCTTTCAAAAATACGTACTTGCGTGGTACGTTATCCTGGTCCTACATTCAGAAATTGTCAATACCGCAAGACCATTTTTCTCATTACTAACTGTAGTACAAAAATATTACATAATAGGTAAGTGTGTTCTCTGCCCACATGAAACAATGTCCTACAAAAAAACAGGTATGTATCACTAGTCCGACAAGAATTGTCATTTTTTCGTTTTCCTATTTGTAACATAAAATACAGTAAAAAAATCTTTTTTCAAATTTAAATAACTTTATTGTTCAGTAAACTAGTTAAAAAAAATTGTGTATTTATACGGTGTGACCCATTTAAAATGGAACGACCCCTGTAGAATACGCATTTGTCAGTCAATCTAAGAAATGTCTTTTTTTTAATATTGAGCATCAAAAACTGTATCTTGACACAAATTTTCATAACTTTAGTTTCATTTCCAAGGCACTCTATGGTTTTTTTCTTCGTCAAAAACGGCAAAAATTAATTAGGCATTTTTTGTTTTCAAATTTGACTACACCACTGGATTTGTAGTCGTGATAAATGAAAATCATCTGAATTACATAGGAAAATATTCGTTAACAACGGAGTTACAACAATTTTAATTTTGGAAACAAAGTATTTGATTATAATTTTTATTTAGATTATAGACATATATAAAATCTGGCAACACTGCCGATACAAAGTAGAACACCAGTGAATTTGTACAGTGGAGATACGAAGTCAATAGCTCATTCCGTTCTACAGGTATGACTCCTGAAAGTATGGTAATGTGAGCGATTTGATTTTTTTTAGAATGATTGAAAAATGCGTATTCTACAGGGGTGGTTCCATTTTAAATGGGTCATTCTCTATATAAAAAAAAAAAACTTCATCATTTTCATCTGATAAATCTTCATAATCTTCGCTACTAACATCGCTGTCATCTTCATCTATTTCACTTCCCTCATTCGTGATATCTGACACTGTAATAACATGAAAAAATTAGGTAAATTATATAATAATGAATAGTAAATCGATAAATAACAATAGTATCAATAGGGTACCTTGTATGTCAGAAGATAATTTTCCAAAAGATGGACTTTGGGGACCATCAAACCAAAAATATTCATATTTTCCATCAATTATCGTCCATCCAGAATTTTCTGGTAATTTTTTCGTGTGTGTGCATTACACCATACATTGCAGATGAATGCAGTTCTCTTAATTTGGTGCAACAATTCTTGTTTTGTTGGTGGCAAACTGAAAGGATTATATCCTACGATTTTTTGTTTTAAAATTTCTTCATTTTAATTTTTTGATTCATACCCTTTTTCAAATAACTCATACCGTCCTTTGTCGATATCATTTTTTATTTTTAATGAATACCCTCTGCATACATACTCTTCAATAATTTGAACTTCCTCATTCAATGTTGACGGTTAATGATTTTTTTACTTCTTGTTGAGTGAAATCAACCAAAAAGTCAAAAATTTTTTTGTGACGCTTGAGAAATAAATTGATTTTTAATTCCATGAATTTCAAATATATATTCGATTGGAACACCGCGATAACGTACCACGCAATATGTAGGACAATGTGACTATTAAATTATATAAATATTTACTAAGTAAAAAAAAAATCAGCTGGTTAGTAATCATTTTTGATTACTTTATTATCGATACATGTTGGAAGGAGGGGACTCTTTGATCAAACCATACTTTTTGTAGTACAAATATTTTTTCGAATGATTTAGATGATTATCTTGAGATTCAACAAAAAAACCCAGTTAGTAATGAATTTTTGAGAATCATCAAATCGATATATTTTATCCTTGCTACCTCTGTTAGCTACCACAATCGAGAGTTTCGTACAGAAAATTGTTGGGCGTCTCATCAAAATGAAGCTACTCACGGGAAATTAGCTTGATAGTAATCAAGTGCAAAAGTGGACCATGGATCCTGGACTAATTGTTCGAGGATTTCAAATAGCCAACATGCTCCACAGTTCCATGGATCGCTGTGTTCTCGTAAATATTAGACTATAATCTTCCGAGTAAATATGTTTTCAGTCAACCCTCATTTAATCGAAGGAGAAGAGTGGGAAATGGAAAGCTGCATTCAGACTCACTTCCACATTCATGCATTCCGAAGGAATCCTGAAACACCCAACCACCGTGGAAGAAGAGGAAGATTTATCGTTCATAGCTTCCACAAAACAAATAATTCCACTTTTTGTCCTGTTTATCAGGCTGAGGAAAATCGCTTCAGTTTACGCTTCACTCAATCCTTTTTATTTATGCGGTCTATTCTTCATCCAATTCCTGAAAGCATTTGTGAGTTGGATCTTTTCACCAGAATGAACTTTTTTTTCCGGTGGAGCGGAGCCTGCACTCAGTAACCTCTCAATGGCGTGTTTCCACTGGTAATTATCAAAATTGCTTCCATCGAGGTTTTTGTATTATGAACTCGATATGGGTACGTGTGAAAGGAAATGAAAATATAGGGAGAATATACGTTCAAGACACAATGGCGGTGGATTCACTTCTCGAGCGAAATATATGGATTTCAAAATATTTTTTGGCTATCTGTTCCTTCACTATGCCGTGAACCTCAGAACCAGATGAACGTGAGTCCGAAAACCGCGATTTTCAGGTAATTAATGGTTTGCACGTAGTCTTTCATTCTTCATCACACCATAAAAACGTATGTCCTTTGAAAATTCTTCCTTTTTCATTAAGCACGGTTGGGTCCAGAGGATTATTTGAGCCAAATAAACGTTAACTCACTCAATACCTGATGGCTCTGAAGCTTAACCCAATACACCTCTAAAATGTCTATTACTGGACTTGCGCTCCTTTGGGTTGATAAATGATAAATAGTGTTCTGTTCCAAGTCCAGCTACCCACGGGTTTCAGCCTGTCAAATTGCTTCCATCGAGGTTTTTGTATTATGAACTCGATATGGGTACGTGTGAAAGGAAATGAAAATATAGGAGAATATACGTTCAAAACACAATGGCGGTGGATTCACTTCTTGAGCGAAATATATGGATTTCAAAATATTTTTTGGCTATCTGTTCCTTCACTATGCCGTGAACCTCAGAACCAGATGAACGTGAGTCCAAAAACCGCGATTTTCAGGTGATTAATGGTTTGCACGTAGTCTTTCATTCTCTATCACACCATAAAAACGTATGTCCTTTGAAAATTCTTCCTTTTTCATTAAGCACGGTTAGGTCCAGAGGATTATTTGAGCCAAATAAACGTTAACTCACTCAATACCTGATGGCTCTGAAGCTTAACCCAATACACCTCTAAAATGTCTATTACTGGACTTGCGCTCCTTTGGGTTGATAAATGATAAATAGTGTTCTGTTCCAAGTCCAGCTACCCACGGGTTTCAGCCTGTCAAATTGCTTCCATCGAGGTTTTTGTATTATGAACTCGATATGGGTACGTGTGAAAGGAAATGAAAATATAGGGAGAATATACGTTCAAAACACAATGGCGGTGGATTCACTTCTTGAGCGAAATATATGGATTTCAAAATATTTTTTGGCTATCTGTTCCTTCACTATGCCGTGAACCTCAGAACCAGATGAACGTGAGTCCAAAAACCGCGATTTTCAGGTGATTAATGGTTTGCACGTAGTCTTTCATTCTCTATCACACCATAAAAACGTATGTCCTTTGAAAATTCTTCCTTTTTCATTAAGCACGGTTAGGTCCAGAGGATTATTTGAGCCAAATAAACGTTAACTCACTCAATACCTAATGGCTCTGAAGCCTAACCCAATACACCTCTAAAATGTCTATTACTGGACTTGCGCTCCTCTGGGTTGATAAATGATAAATAGTGTTCTGTTTCAAGTCCAGGATTTTAGCCTGTCAGTATAGGTTATGTTTAGTCGAAATTAATGTGTGAGAATATTATGTACGATTAACGCTGTCTAGAAGAGCATTTTTGGCACGTTAAGGAATAACTTATTTCAATGAATATTGTTATTAACACTTTATTCAAGTTATGGAGTTGAATTTAGTGTATAACGGGTGTTCAGAAGTAGAAGCAGATTGAGTTCGTCAATGATTTAAAGTGATGAGTAAAAAAATTATAAACAAGTGAATTTATCTCCTAGAGAATTGAGTCCGGCTCCATCACAAACAGAATTAACGGTGAGGATGTACTATTTTCAACCGACGAAATAAAAAAAGGGGAGGTTCACTAGTCGACGCGTATATTTTTATTTTTATTTTGTTTATGTATCATCACGCATAACTTTCCACAGAGTAGTTCGATTTCAATAATTCTTTCTTTATTTGATAGGCTATACTTCAAAGTTGGTCCCAATTGAATTAAAAGAAAACACCCTTGAGGGTAGAAATATAGGCGATATTTATCGTTCATCCACTGAATTTTTTCCCGTTATCCGATTCTACCACTCATAACTTCGTACTGGGTTATCTGATTCAGATGATTCTTATTTTAATGGACAGGGTATACTTCAGAGTAGGTCTTTTTCAGATTTGGAAATGGATAATTTTTCCCTAAGGGTAGAAGAATCGGGAATTATTAGTTCATCTGTGAACTGATTCTGTTGGAACTCGGCACACATACAGTGCTCGTCTGAAGTCCGTTCCCTCCCTACTAATTTTTGAACCACCTGGTATATCGCAACAAAAGTTAGAGGGCTTGAATAAGAGATAAAAACCCACTTTTTCATAGAAAAATCACAACTGAAAGTTATTAATTTGTAATTAAATCTCTTGATGAATTCGACTAATTGGAGGCGTGAAGAGAGTTTATTAAGTATAAACAGTACCGCTTACCGGAAAATCTCGAAGCCTACAAATGTGTTCTGTAAATTCACAATGAGATAAATTATGATTTATTTTTGAATAACACTTTTATTTATCCCCAACAATTATTTCATCAAGTGTTCAATGTGGCCCCTCCTGAATCTTGACAATGGAGTGCCCTATTATGCTCACGTTAATGGAAGTCTTTTCATCTATTTCTTCACATGTATCTATTATTCTGCGTTCCAACTCTTCTATTGTTTGGCATTCGTGGCGTAGATCTTTGACTTCAGATACTCCCAAAGAAAGAAATCTAGAGGTGTAACATCCGGAGATTTTGGTGGCTATTTTGTACTTCCCCTGCGACCTATCCATCGCACAAGAAAGTTTGTATCGAGGAACTCTCTAGCCATGCGATCGAAATGGGGAGGTACCTCGTCCTGATGAAATATGATTTCACGATTTTCAAACTCTTCCTGATTGTTTAATACAATTTGTCTCATTCGTGGTTCAATTTCAGTTTCTAAAAGATTTCTGTGAAGAACTCCTGTGAGATTGCCTCTGATGGAAATCGGTCCAACGACGTGATTGCCCAGAATCCCTGCCCAAACATTCAACTTTTTAGGAAACTGGGTGTGTCCCTCTCTAAAAATATGCGGATTAGCACCTCTCCAGAATCGTACATTCTGTTTGTTGGTTTTTCCATCCAGGAAAACCGTGCATTCGTCTGCGAAACATACATTTTTCAGGAAGCCCCGTTTGCCTTCAATTGTTCTTGTTAACCACTCCTTCGTGAGAGCATACAGGACTTTCATGCTATAGGGATGAAACTTTAATTTTTTTAGGACTCTTTGGACACTTTTTGAACTGACTCCACAGGTATCAGCAACTGCAGACGCCGACTGAGTCGGATTGATTACCATTTCAGCAACAAAACAGATGATGCTAACAAAACAAGATGATGCGGATCGTCAAGCCGAGGCCTTCGCCATCACTCATGGTCTAGAACAACTGGTCGAGGTACCAACCCGCATCCCTGATGTCAACAACCAGTCTGCCAATACACTAGATCTTTTCCTCACCACCAATCCTGACCCCTATAGTATAGAAGTTTGTGCCCCACTTGGAAACTCTGATCACACCCTCATCTCCACAACATGCTCTTTCCATTTACCATCGAGCTGCACAATACCACCCCGTCTCATGTGGCATTACAATTCGGCCGACTGGGAAGGTCTTCGTATGTTTTTCTCAGCGTTTCCATGGAAGAGAGTTTGTTTCTCTTCAGTAGATCCAACACGATGCGCTGAGACAATTTCTGAAATCTTCATGTTGGGGATGCAAACTTACATACCGAATACCGAAAGAAGAACATCATCCGATGAGACCTGGTTTAACAGAAACTGCTCTAGAGTTGTGGCTTCCAAACAGGCAGCATACCATCGATGGCTAAAAAATCCGGGCCCTGAGACCAGAGCAGCATATGTCGAGGCTGGAGGCATATGCAAAGAGACAATAGAATGCTCAAAAGATGCCCACAATGCCAAAATAAGATCAAAACTTGCTGAATGTCCTAACGGATCCCGTTCATTTTGGTCTTTCGCCAAAGCTGTGGAAAGAAACTTCACTTCCAGCTCATTTCCTCCTCTAACCAAAGAAGATGGAACACTAGCAACGACTGCCCAGAAAAAAGCTAATATCTTTGCGCACCTATTTGCTGGAAATTCCACTCTGGATTCATCGGGAAAACAACCCCCGAACATTACACCTATTGACAGTCACATGCCCGAGATCACCTTTCGCCAACGTACTATCAGAAAGATTTTGCTGGGTCTCAACACCAACAAAGCCTGTGGATCTGACGGAATCCCGCCGATTGTTCTCAAGAAATGTGCCCCCGAACTAACACCTGTTATTTGCAAGTTGTTCAACCACTCTTACAATTTGGGGGTATTTCCGTCCAATTGGAAAATTGCAAGAGTACAGCCAGTCCCTAAAAAAGGCAAAAAGGCCCTACCTAGCAATGGTTCAGATCTATCGCACTCCTATCTATTATTTCAAAGGTCATGGAAAAAGCCATCAACATCGAGCTCATGAAATATCTGGAAGACTCAGGAATTGTCAACGATAGGCAATATGGCTTCCGCCATCAGAGATCAACTGGTGACCTGCTCGCTAACGTCTCACATATATGGCAGCTTTCTATTGAAAAGTATGGAGAAACTTTAGCTGTGGCTTCAGATATCTCCAAGGCGTTCGATCGAGTTTGGCACCAGGGACTCCTCGCCAAGCTTCCGTCTTATGGCTTGCCCCCTCAGCTGTGTTCTCTGCTTGCTAGTTCTCTCTCAAACAGGTCTCTCCATGTAGTGGTCGATGGAGTTTCATCTGACACTCTACTCATAAATGCTGGTGTTCCGCAAGGATCTATTCTCGCACCAACACTATTTCTACTTCACATCAACGACCTGTTGGAAAGCAACTTAATGCCCAGTACACAGCTTCGCCGATGATAGTACCCTCCATACCGCTTTCTCTCCCAGGGCCCCTATATCAGCCCGTGAAACCAGAAATGAACGAGAAAGAAATGTTAATAATATAAATATGGACTTCTCGAGTGGGGATCTAATAACTTGGTAGAATTCAATGCAAACAAAAGACAAGCATGTCTTTTCTCTAGAAAAGCCGATCTCACTGTGCCTAACATAACTTTGTCAGGAGTAACCATACCACTGAAGTCATCCATATCGATGCTTGGTATTACTATCAGCAATAATTTTTCCTGGGAAAATCACGTGAGGTCCATTGCCAAAAGTGCATCCCAAAAACTTGGTTTTTTGTTTCGTGCCAAGAGCTATTTCACCCCCACTCAGCTGCTTATGATCTATAAGGCACAGATCCGACCTGTCCTGGAATACTGTTCCCATATTTGGAGCGCGGCACCTAAACATATCCTGGGGCTATTGGATTCTGTCCAAAAAAGGGCAATTCGTCTCGTCGGTGATGCCTCGCTTACAAACTTGCTCACTTGTCTGGAACACCTTAGAAAAGTTGGCGATTTGTCTCTATTTTATAGATATTTTCATGGGCGATGCTCTTCTGAAATATCAACAATCGTTCCTGCTTTGGCAGTCTCTCCGAGATTAACCCGTCAAGTTCAGTCATCACACCCCTTTGTGGTCACTTTGGAGACCTGTAGAACATCACTTTCCAAAGACTCGTTCAGCCAACGAACAGCGAGGCTTTGGAACTCATTGCCTAGGGAGGTGTTCCCTGAGGCATACAACCTCCAGAAATTTAAGAAGAACACCAACTCCTACCTTCTTTCCCTTGGTTTCCACGATGTTCTCCGAACATGACAGGATATCCCTTTTCGTGGGAACCAGAACATAAAGAAAAAAAAAAACAATTCCTACCTTTTTTTCCTCTGAAAGAGGCGGTCTTCCTCATCTTGGAGCATCTCTCAGCGTACCAATGGTTGGAGCTCATTAAATGGTTTGCGCAAATATGACCTCGAAATAGGATTTTCAGGAAATCTATCATTAAACATACGGACTGCTAGATAATAATTTCTTCCAGCTTCTCCAAATATCAAAACTGCTTCAAATTCATCGTCTAAACTACGAGCCATGATCACACTTTCCATTAAAGGATTTAGGCGATTAACGGACTATTTGACAGTTAACAGTTCAGTTTGACAGTAAACAAGATGTTACCGCGACAACGATTTTTTCCAATGCAAACTTGATTGAAAGTAACTTTAGTGTTTTTGGTTCGGTTTGAAATGATCAAAATGTCAATTTTCAACCGTTAATATTTCAAAAACAATCGAATTCAGGAGTGAAGTGTATAGGAGAAAACTGTTGAGAATTATGAGCCAATTTCAAAAATGGAATAATATACCGCAGTGTTCTTTTTAAAAAAATTATTGAAGATGGCGCTCATCCGCCATTTTGAAACTTTTAGCTGTAATTTTTGTGTGAAAAAGAAGGTTTTTATCTCCTATTCAAGCCTACCAAATTGAGTTGCGATATACCAGGTTGTTCAAAAATTAGTAGGAGGGGAGCGGACTTTAGACGAGCACTGTATAGGTAGTTCTGATGACACTACAACAGAGTGGATACCTAGAGGCAATTGATTAGATAGTTATCAGTTGATTTTAGTCACAAAAATAGAAAAATAAGAACTCTTCAACAAAAACTAAAGTGAACTTTCTTAGTCTCAATTATAACTAAGGTTCCAAAGTAACTAATTTTGAGTTGACGCCAAACTAACGATTATCGAAGATCATTATATTACTTTGAAGAAGTGATCAAAACGCCGCTGTGCATGTCGCTGCCATCATTTTACGCTTTACTCAATTCAATTGCTAGTTTGTATGGCGCCGACTCGAAGTTAGTTACATTAGTTCAGTAGCTCAGTTATCATTGAGACTAAGAAGGTTTATTTTATTTTTTGCTTTAGAGTTGATTTTTTTATCAGTATAATTTTTTCTTAAAAAGTTTTCATTACAAACTTCTATTTAGTTTCACTTGTTCTGTTGTCTGTGTGTGACTTGATTATGTGAAAATCAAGTTCTAATGTTGCTCCTATTGAAGCAATTATGAAAATCATATATGTATGTCTTTTCTGGCCATAATTTAAGTGGCCTCATTCGAACTGGTGGGTAACATACAAAGTATTTCTGTTCCTGAATGTTCTTCCGATCCAAATAATTTTTAAAACAAAAAAAAAATAACTATATCTTTCAAATTTTTCCGTACCTGCAGTTGTTATGTATAAATACATAAAATATTCAAAATACGGATAAAGTGTCTCCTTATCTCAACATAACTAGACCTATCTTATAGTGGGTTTCATCTCTTTGATCAGTATGATTTCTGACAGATGAATATTCTGAATGCCAACCAAAAAATGTGTTTTTAAATTAGGAAATTTTTGAGATCATTAGATAAGCATTCTGAAAAATATCTAGATAGATTACTTGTCGTAAAAAATTGTCATCAGAGTATGACTTATCGAAATATATTTAATGAATTCGATGGGTTCATTTCCTAATTCAGATAAACAATTCAGGTATTCGTGTTCGAATTGTAGGGTGATATTGGATTTTGTATTTATTGGAGAGGAGGGGAAATGAGGGGGCGACCCAATATCCAAATTTCAAAAAACATAATAATTATCCTATGAAATTGTACTCACATCCAAATTGTAGGACTATGAGCATCTTTTGTCAAACAATGGAGAAAACGAATAGATCTGTAATTTTGTTTTCACTTAAGTAGTTTTTTTCGTAAATCTGAGATATTGGGCTTCAAATTTCGATATATCACCGATAATTGGGTTCACAAATAATCCATTCAATTCAGTAAATCAAACAGTTGACGTTCGGAACGTCAAACTTCGGATAATCCTCACGACTACGCTGAGTGATTTATTGAAGTAACCGAAGTTTCTTTCCAGCAAAAACTAATAAAAATGTTCTAACTGGAATGAGAGCAAAAATACAACTGTCTGAAAATGTTTATTATTGATTTGTTGAAAATATGAACAGGATGTTCATAAAATCAGATGTGGAATCATCTGCGACTGAAAAATAAACTTAAGTCACTATCTTCCATCGTCAAGATAGTGGAATATATAATCAAATAAATATCTGAATAAAAATGCAAATTTTCAATTACAGATTTTTCCTTTTGAGTTAGGGTCTTTTCAGAACATCTATCAGATGTAGTTCAATGTCCAGCGTAGCTTTAGCCGGGGAAGTAGTAGTTTTCTGTTGGACATCCACAAAAAATAACTTTTTTTTTATCGTGGATTTCTCGATTTACAGAAAAAGCTTTCCATTCAATATTCAATTGAGAATGTTTCCCTTTTCAACGTTTATTATCTTGTTGAAAATTCCCGAACTTATTTTTTACACATTTTTCCGAGCTGCAATTTTTTCGAGAAATCTATGCAACGGTTCTGTTGGGACAACTATCCTAAGATCCTGTGGTTTATTATTATTTCTTCATATTTTGTGTTTTTTCATCTGGAATGTGGCCAGTCTGAAAATTCGCAATGAAACGGCATTTCAAAAATAAGACTATGAAACATCTAGGAATCCCCAGATTTCATCCAATTCAACCTGGAAGTCAGTGAATCGTCCACAAACAGGGTGAAGAATTGAGGTCTACGTGAGATATTCAGTGGAGAGACGTGATTTTACTAACCTCGTTTCTGACTCCAAACCGTGCTTGACGTGATTATCCGCAACATAAAGCGGGTTGAAGTTCTGACATATTGTGACGGGTCAATTATCAAATCAAATGGCATGTTGTGGCAATAAAAGATAGCATGTCTCGGAGTGCAGACCGTGCCGCATGATGAAGGGAGAATTTATGCTATCATTTGTGACAACGTACGAGATCGTTTTTGGAGTTCGATCAGATAGGTGAGTTTTATTTATCAAAAGGTCAGGAGAAAATAAGACTTGGCATACTTTGATATAGTGATTGTTATTCGGAGTTCGTGACATTCAAGCGTTGCCGCTTGCGCAGCCATTTCAAAACAACCGATGGCCCGGTCAGTCGGAAAGGTAGAGTTTAGAATTTATTTATTCATTCTGAAATTTCCATCAATAGCTAAAGGAACGAGTGTCGGAAAAAATAAGACATATTTATTTTCTTATCAGATAAATAAATATAATGAGCAGTTCTACTTTTTTTTGTCACATGACTGTTCGCTTAATTTTGAGTGGTTTCGATTCATAAATAACCTATATTTTAGATAGTTCTATAATTTTTTTTGCAGTGTTCGAGACCTGGTTGAATGACACTATTCAGTCTGATATGTTAGCGATTCCTGGTTATTCATTCGTGAGAGCTGACCGGGTCGGCAGAGGCGGCGGCTTGGGAATATTTGTAAAAGCTCAATACATGTATAGAATTATTTGTACCGATATATGTGATTCGTTGGAACAATTATGGATATCAGTAAAAAAAAAATATTAAACAATCGTTTTGGGAGTAGCATATCGGCCTCCGAACGCAAATGTTCCTACAGCACTGGGAAAACTTGAATCGAATCTCACAAATTTTTCACCCACCTGCGAAACTCTGCCCGTTGTGGCTGATTTCAATATAAATTTACTCTCTACTAATGCATCCGTTCAACGATTCAATGATTTTGTACAAAATTATAATCTCTCCCAAATTGTAACTGAACGCACGAGAGTGACATCCCAATCGCAAACGCTAATTGATATAATCATTACTAGCAACCCAAATGTGACGTTTTCGATCTCCCGGGAATCTCCGACCACTTTGCAACGCTTTGCACCATGAAATTTCCAGAACTGAAACCGGAAACTCGCTTCATTACTTTCAGGGACAACAAAAATTTTCACTTACTCCCATTTCTAGATTGGGGGTTTCCGGGAACCCTTAATGTCGACGAACAAGTAGAATTTTTCAATCGAGAACTTACCACCTCATTAAATGCCCATGCACCACTTAGAGCCTTGGTTGAGCAAAACTTCGCCATATCAATTGATCGCGACATTATACCTTTAATCGCGGAATGCAAAAACTTGGGTGTTTGGTTTGATGCTGAGCTCAGATTCTCCAAACATATCCAAATGTTATGTAGTACCTCTTTTGGCAAACTTTTTCCTCACAGGCACGTTCTTCCTCAACAAATTAGGGTTAAACTATGTGAAAGCTCAATGATTTCAAAATTGTCTTATTGTGACCAGCTTCACGGGTCTGCAATAGTAAACTCTAATCTGAACAGGTAACAATTAATCCAAATCTCTTGTGCTCGTTTCAAAAATGGTCTCAGAAAATACTATCGAATATCTAAAAAAATTACAGAATTGGGTTGGTTGAGAATAGATGAAATGTTCAAACTTCACACTCTCACTCTTACGCAGAAAATTATAAAAACGGAGAAGTCCCCATGTATATATGGTAAAATCAGGTTCCTAAAGCATAATTATGCTAATACTAGGAAAAAACTGACTTTACAAATTCTCAAGCATTGCACATCACTCGATGAACGAAGCTTCATTTACACTGCTTCCAAGCTTTATTATGATCTTCCGACTCCTTTTAGGGATTATTTAATAATCAATTTCAAAAGAAGACTCAAACTTTTTTTTTTCTTTGGAATCTTAGTAACCCAACGTCTCACGAACCTTGCTATGTAAACCTAACCTGAATCATGGTTTTGATTGTTAGTATTATTATTTAGTGGTTATTTATATGCGTATATATGTGTTTAATGTATGTAAATTTAGGTGATATTTGTATGGGTATATTTATTGTATTTATTGCATTGATGTATATTTATTGTTTGTTATATCTATGAAAATTAATCTCTTCCACCACTATTATATTCCGTTCGCATTTGTATATTGGATCAATTTCTCCTGGGTTTTTTTCAAATTGTTTGTAAAAAATTGCTAAAGTTGAAAAACAGCTCTCGGCTGACACTTCATTTCATATTCCATATAATTCCGATATAATATTATTATCATTATTATTATTCTCATTATTTGAGAAACATAATCAGTCCTTCTGTTTTTGTGTGAATGTTAAACTCTTCTATCAAAATTCGGGGCAGGATTCAAATCTTCCTAAGCGCTACCTGATATTTCTATGTAATCTCACTCAAATCGGAAGGAAAAAGTAAAATCAAACTGGTTTCCTTCCAGTTCGATCAACTATAGAGTTACATGGAGATAAACAAAAATGTGAACTTGGATCCAAAGAACTTAGGAAAATACAAACGTTTACTCAGCCATTGAATATAGTACACAAGGATATAGACTGTACTTACTTGGTCAGAAACATTGCATGCATTTCGATAACTAAGTTATCATCATCAGAAGGTTAACTATAGACAACCATCGCCAAATATCTTTAATATCGGAAATCTCGAAACTACTTGAGGAATCAGTTTGTAATACAATATCCGAATCTGCTGAAAAATATAATATGATAACAGTGAGCCAAAATGGTTTCAGAAAAGAAAAATCGGTTGAAACAGCAACTTACCAATTATTCGAATATGTATACCAAGGAATCGACAAAGGTAATTATGTTATTTTTCGTATGTTCGATCTGTCGAAAGCTTTCGACAGCTCAAATGAAGAAAACATAATTGAGGAATTATCTACTCTTGGATTTATCTACTGACTGGATGAAATATTATATCTCAAACAGAAATATAATCGTACAAATTGAAAACGAACCATCTGATAGTCATCCCTTTTCTCTTGGAGTTCTTCAGGGTTCCGTGTTAGGCCCATTGCTATTCCTGCTTTATGTCAACGACCTTCCTCAATGCATTAAAAACGGAAAAGTTATCATGTTTGCTGACTATACCACAATAACAATATCCGGAAAATCCCCTGAACAGCTCCAAGAAAAAGTTAGATGCACGCTAGATGAGATGGACACTTGGTGCCAGAGGAATTCTTTGATCTTGAACAGAACAGTTTGCTTGAATTTTCATCTAAATGAATCTGCTCCGAATTCATTCATGTAGGAGATGAATCTTAACATTACTTCTCATTCTAAGCTCCTTGGAACCTGGCTCGATTCAAACATGACCTTTGATCACCATATCAATCACGTCTGTGGAAATTTAAACAAAGCCTTCTATGCAATATTCCAAATGAAGCCTCACTTGGATGAAAACGGGTTGATGAGTCTCTATTTCGCATTCGTATATAGCCATTTATCTTACAACATAATCGCCTGGGGCCTGGGGTTTTAATCGCAGAAACAAATCATTAGAAAATCTTTGACCTTAGCTACAACCAAAGCCCTCGTGATATCTCCATAGAAAAACATATTCTTACCTTTACTTCTATCTACATCTAGAAATGTGTTACTTTCATGAAAAAACATTTACCAAATTTTACTATCCAGAAGTGCGTTCGATTATAGACTCCTAGAGTAGAGTAAAGTTTTTGAAGGTTTCTTAGATTCACTCTCTCTTTAAATAGGTCCTAGGTAAAGAATTCGAGTGGGACAGTATGAACTTGGCAGACCATATGTATCTCCAAGATTACAACTTTTATCAGTGAACAGTATTAAACACAGCATAAAGAGGTTTTCCGTCCCCCAGAGTTGTGTCAATTTTGTGGAGTTAAATAAACCATAAACCCAGCTATTTTGTAGAGTTACGAGAGTTAACTCGGTAGCGGATACTCGGGTCTTTTCGGACGAAAGTATTATAGTGAAATATACACAACTTTACGATGTTCGAACGCTATTAAGTAAATTATACTCGATGGAGTTGATAATCGAACGCACCTCTGGGGAGCCACCATGGATATGGCACGAGAACAAATAACTTAGAACTACCCAAATACAAAACATCCACTTTCGAAGAATCTCCTTTTTAAACTGTGTTAATCTATACAATGCACTACCAATGAACATTAGAGATCAACCCTCTTACAAGGACTTCAAAAGGAGTGTCAAACATTTTTTGATATCCAAGTGTTTTTATTATCTGGATGAATACTTCTCCTTACAGTTGTAACTGACCAATTCTAGAGATAGAGAGAGAGAGGGAGAGAGAGGGAAAGAGAGAGAGGGAGCGATAGAGAGGGGGAGAGAGGAAGAGAGAAAGAGAGAGAGAGAAAGAGAGAAAGTCGTATGGAGGGGCATAATGCTTTTTTCTTACGTTACATTTTCTACCAGTCAACACCTTCCGCAAGCCGCCTGAAGCAACTTCGTTCCAGAAATTGTTGTGGAGCTCAGGAATGTCTATGTCTATCAAAGGACATATATTTTGAGGATATCGAAATGGAAATGGAACGTTGGAAAAAATTTCCAGAATCCACTAAGATATCGTTCAGTGACATTTTCACCGCCAGAAAGGCTTCAATTTTATTATAACCTAACTTTCTATGGATATCCAAAAGGTTCAAGCAAAGCGGACACCAACTGTTCGCCGGTGAGCACTATGAGTTCCTTGATTGAGTTTTAAAATAATTTAAATCAGCACATGTTTTTTATTTGGGCGCCACACAGCTTGAGAATAGTAGAGAGGATAAATATTTGGCAGCTATGAAACCAAATACTGATTTCTAGAATGTTCACCAAAATCATATGAAATTTGGAATATCAAAAATCTTACTTTAAAAAAAATATCACTTGACAGTTTCTACAAGAGGTGTGGAATGGAAATGGGGAATCAATCTTAATATCACGCTCCAGTACCGTTTTTTTACTCTCAAATAAACGACAATGTTTCATAAATTTTGGTTACCCTTGAACTTGATGGTTATAACGTATATAAGGTGAGACACTTTGTGATTTCGAACCACTATTTCAGAAATGAATATATCTCATGTATTGGTGATCTTGATGGAATCATAAACAATGTTGAAATATGATTACGCTCAGAATTTTTATATCCAATATTGAATACAAGTTAAACCAAAAACCAAATTTATGAAAACAAATGAAATGAAAGATTTAAATAAATGTAAAAATTATGGATTAGCCAGTTTACTCCTCTTGCAATCTTCTACTGTGCAAGATGGCACGTAAAAAATTTCCAGAATCCACTAAGGTATCGTTCGGTGATATTTTTTCTGCCAGAAAGGCTTTGATTGTATTATAACCTACCTTTTTATGAAAATCCAAAAGGTTCAAGCAAAGCGGACACCAATTGTTTATTGGTGAGCACTATGAGTTCGTTGATTGAGTTTCAAAAACAATTCAAATCAGCTCAAACATATTTTTTTTATTTGGGCGCCACTCATCTTGAGAATAATTGAAAGAGTAAATATTTGGCAGCTATGAAACCAAAAACTGATTTCTAGAATGTTAACCAAAATCATATGAGAGTTGGAATATGCAAAATCTCACTTTTCTAAAAAAAATACCACTTGACAGTTTCTACAAGAGGTGTGGAATGGAAATGAGAAATCAAACTATACTTATATCACGCTCCAGTACCGTTCATTACTCTCAAATGAACAGGCAATATACCATAAATTTTGGTAATCCTTGAACTCATATAAGGTTAGACACTTTGTAAGTTCGAACCACTATGTCAGAAATGAATGAATTTTATGTATTGGTGACCTTGATGAAATCATAGATAATGTTGAAATATGATTACGCCTCCTCATAGTACTATGCTCCCGCTCACATTCACTGTTACTATGAAATAATTTTTATATTTTATATTGAATTCAAGTTAAACCAAAAACCAAATTTATGTGAACAAATGGAATGAAAGATTGAAAGAAATCTGAAAATTATAAATTATCCTGTTACTCCTCTTGCGATCTTCTACTGCGCAAGATGGCACGTATGAAAGTGAAAGTCTTTTACCGGAACATGGTTTACTGTAGCGTAGACAATCACAGGAACGTTGAAAAAAAGAACACGACGACAATCCAAATCGATTCTGGCAGGAAAAGCTACGTCTTTCTTTCGAATCAGATGTCCAAGACCATCATATCATCATATCAATATTGAAAAAGAAATATACGATATTATACCAAAAATACTTAGCATAGGAAAATCCTCCAGAAAACAGGGTCCTTTTTGAAATTAAGGTCTTCTATAAAACGAGAAAAGGTTCTCCGTGGAACCCTATAACAATTCATATCGTTAGACAACACAGCTATATACAAACATTTGCCAACGGTTTATCTTCGATGGAGGGTTCACGTCGAGTGCACGAAAATGTCGTCCTTTACGGTAGCTGACCACGATAAAAAATTGAAAATGAAGATTCCACAACACAATGACCTGACTTACCGAAATGCAGTCCTTGTGGTACCAGTATCACACTTCTCTCCACCGCCAAATCCGGAATCCCTTGGTAGAAATAAAAGTTGTGAAGACCCCTGGCTTCCTGAAGCACAGAGCCTTCTGCTGTCATGTCACCTTGGATTCCTTTATCTTTTTTTGTCCTCTTGCGAATAGAAAACCTAGCTCACGTGACCCGCATCGAGAGCCGCCATTGGAAGAAATAACTTCCATGAGATCAAACAATGATTAGATTTCAAGAAGTTAGCCGAGGAATTACTCCGAACGTATCTACTTCCCAAAATGAATGAAAATTAGAAAATTTCGGAAAATATCAAATTCAAGAAAGAGCGGACCACTAATTAAATTTCCAATAAATGACCTGTGGGTCAGACACTTGGTAGTATCCGAAGAAATATGCTCCGTAAGTGGATAGACAATCTATCATGAATTCACCTGCGGTACTGTCCAACTGAACTCAGAAAATTCCTAGATATAAGTAGTCCGGCAGAATGATGAAAATCCCCAAAATAACAAAACTTAATTGGAGAGATTTCACATGCTACAGTATCTTCAGAATTAATACACGTAAGCGCATTCAATTGATATGAATCATATAGTGTGATAACTGTCACACGCCCTCGATGACCTAGCAGCTCACTATAAGAATAACCACTCCAGAACTAACCCTGCCAAGACACATGATTTCCATTTTGAAAACAAGGAGGCATAAAGGAAGCTGAAGTTATTATGTCAAGACCAAGATTTGGAGCACAATGACACACCGAAATACTTAGGCATCCGACTAGATCGTACCCTCATTTTCTGGAAACACTACCAAGAGGCCAAAGAGAAAGTATGCGCAAGAAACAACATAATCCACAAACTAACAGATACGAAATGAAAAGCACAGCCTCATAACCTTCGGACTTGCGTTATGCTTCTCTGCCGTCGAATACGCTGCCCGGATTCGACTTTCTGGTGTCGTGGGAGATGAACGTCTACCACGCGGGCAGAAAGTCAGGTTGATGTTAGTTTTTGTACAGCCGTTCCACGTGCATCGCAAAGTTATTAATTGTTGAGAAAGTTTTGGGCATTCGTGGTATCACTTCAAATGAGACACTCCCGTTTGCCCACTGAAGGGGGGTCGAAGTTGTGGCTATAGCCCCCGATTATTGGTATATTATCCTGTATTGGATGAACCATAAAGAACAAGCAAGCAAGCAAGAATACGCTGCCCCAGTCTGGATCAACTCTGCTCACACCAAGCACGTCGACGTAGCACTGGAAGACACTGCCCGCTGCCCGCATAGTGTCTGAGTATTTGAAACCAGCCCCAACTGAGAAACTCTAGCCAATAGTCGATATCGCCCCACTGGAGCAACCTCCGGAATCTGAGCAAAAAAACGAGAAACCAACCACGGGCACCCCTTATACGTACATCAACTGCAACCAGAAAAAGCTTCTGACGGATGACAACACCCCTGGAGAAATCGCCTAAAGCAAGTCGAACTTACTTATGGCGCGAGTCCACCATGAACTGATGCAAAAAAGAAACTGCTCCACGGACACCATTTACATTTCCCGACGTAGAGAACGCTCAACACACTGAGAACAGGCGTCAGAGCACATCTGATAGGCTAAGAGCGGGCTGCAGAAAACCTGGCCAATCGAGTAACAGAATGATATGATTTTGAAATGATAGTACTCACAGCAAACATAAGAGAAATCATTGACTGCCTGGGCAAAAGTGGCGAATACATTTTTCATGGCCATTTTCGGAAAAAGCAACCATAACGATGTAATACATGTCCGAAATACGTTTGACACTTACTATCTCTCCAGTTGGTCGAGTGGTCTAAGCAGCTGGTTCACGAAATGGAGCAAGGGTGAGTGTGGCTTCAAACCCCAGCATTCGGGCATTTTTTTTTAATATTCCGAAATTGAAAAATGATTTGTTTGGGGCGAATATTCGTTCCAAAACAAATAATTTCTAAGAGCTGGCTGCAGCTAACCTGGCCGATCGAGTAACACCATGAAATATTTTCATAAGCTTGCATTTAAATTCATATACAGTGCATTCCATTTAAAACGAGCCACCCTGAATAACTTTTGGTACAATGATTCTCAGGACATATTCACATTTGATGTTACTTCCACTATCGCACCCCCAGAGCATGTCACCATTTTTTTAATGGATCACCCTATATTGTTTCGCATTATCAGATGCTCCATGATGAGCAGATTTCAACAAAGTATAAAATATATGGTCTGACGCATATGGTTCGGGAGCTACGAATTATTTGAGTTGAAAACGAGCCACCCTGAATGAACTTCTGTACAATCTGTTACCTAGGTGTTTTTTTGAAGTATACTTCAAAAAAGTCTTATTTTGCCTAGTTTAGTTTGAATTCGATATTATCTCCATTTTGTATTTGTCTCATTCTACAATAACGATTACCTACCAGGTCCAGGTTACAATTGGTGTTTCTGTTTTTGTGAATTCTTGAGAAGCAATGGTTTATACGCTTCGAAAACGGATTGAAATAGTGAGTTTGTACTACCAGAATGAAAATAGTGCTAGAGCTGCTGCCCGTATGTTCAATGATAATCATCCAGGAAGAAATGTACGACACAAATACGTTTCGGAATTATTGAACAAATTTATGGAAACTGGATCTGTTAGCAATAAAAAGCATAACCGTTCAGGAGTTGTCAACGATGAAGCTATTTCTATTGCAGATTTAGGGCACGTTGGACCAATGGAAAATACGCAATCTCTTACTAAGTTATCTCGAGAATCAGGAATCAGTCGTACAAATGTTTTCAGGATCCTTCATGAGTTCAAATTTCATCCATATAAGATTAGACTAGTTTATGAATTGAACGAAGATGATTTCGATAGACGTATCGAGTTTTGTGGAAGTCTCACTGAACGGATCAACATGCATCAGAATTTCTTGAATGAAATTTCTTTTTCGGATGAAAGTACGTTTAGTTTGAATGGAGAGGTGAATCAGCAAAATTGTCGATATTGGAGTGATACGAATCCTCATTTATACCTTCAAGCTCATACCCAACGACCTCAAAAACTGAATGTTTGGGCAGGAATTTTAGGTTACCACATCATAGGACCTTTTTTATCGATGGTAATTTGACTGGTGAGAAATATTTGGATATGTTGGAGAATCGAATAATACCGTGCATCAATAGGGCAATTGGGGAGGATATGAATTTATTCGAACAAGAAATAGTTTTTCAGCAGGATGGTGCACCTCCTCATTATGCAGCTCCAGTGCGACCATTTTTGGATGATCATTTTTCTGGTAGCTGGATTGGCAGAAGAGGTCCTACAGAATGGCCACCAAGGTCTCTGGATCTCACTTCTGTAGATTCCTTTCTATGGGGTCATTTGAAGTCTGGAGTGTATGAGATAGAATCAACAACATCAGAAGATTTGAGAGAGAATATCATTAGGCATTGCAGAGAAATATCTCCCGAGATTCTCAACCATGTGAGGGCGGCAATGAAAGCTCGTTTGTACCATTGTATGGAAGTTGGTGGAAACGTTTTTGAACATTTACCATAGAAATTTTTTTTCTTGTCATTGTCAAGTCATCAGATTTTGATTCAAGAATTTAATAAAAAATCTCTTCTTCTGATTTATTGCTTCATTTGTCTCTAGAACGGATATTTCAAAATGTGGCTTCCTGTATAAATTGTTGACCTGTTTTTTTTTTATTTTTACTGCAAATCATTGTTTCAAAAGTTATTCAGGGTGGCTCGTTTTCAACCAAATGATTTGTAGCTCCCGAACCATATGCGTCAGACCATATGTTTTATACTTGTTGAAATCTGCGCATCATGGAGCATCTGATAATGCGAAACAATATAAGGTAATCCATTTTAAAAAAATTGTGACATGCTCTGGGGGTGCGATAGTGGAAGTACCATCAAATGTAAAAATGTCAAAATGTGTCCCCCTGTATACTATTGTTGAAGTGTTTTTTTATTTTACTGAAAATCATTGTACCAAAAGTTATTCAGGGTGGCTCGTTTTAAATGGAATGCACTGTATGTATGTTTAGTTCAAATCTTGCATGTGAATTCTTACCTACTTTCAGTTGCCCGATTACCGTGAAATTTGACAGGTTTTCAATATTCCGGTGACAACGCATTACGGAATTTCAGCGGAATTATGAAAACCTGCCAAATTTCACGTCAATCGGACAACTAGAAGTAGGTCAAAATTCACTTGCAAGATTTGAACTTAACATACATATGTGAATTTAAATGGAAGCTTGTGAAAACATTATGGAATATTCGCAAAACTGCCCGAGCTGGGGTTTGAACCCACGCTCACGTACGCTTCATTTGGTGAACCAGCTCCATAGACCACTTGACCAACTGGAAAGATGGTAAATGTCAACGTATTTCGGACATGTATTACATCGTTACGGTTGCTTTTTCCGAAAAAAGGCCACAAAAAACTTATGCACCACTTTTGCCCCGGCAATCAAATACTTTCCTTATGTGTGCTATGAGTACTAACATTCTAAAAACATTTCATTCTGTTGCACGATTGGATTGTTGGTTCTTTGCAGTCCCCTCTTGGACTATGAATGTGGAGCAATTCAAGACCACCAACATCTGACTATATGCTCGAATATGAGAAAAATATGCACAGACGAAGACCTCATATCTGCAAATGACGTGGCCGATTTTTAGAAGCCCAAAATTTAACATAGTGACGAGGACACGAAAAGTAAGTATCTAGTGTGATGTTTCGAAAAAATTATCAATAATACTGTATTTGTATTTCGTTCTCATCATTGGACAATGTTTGCCGTTTTGTTTTCCTCAATGTATTTAGGCTTTATGAGAAAAATATGCGTACTCTACTCTTCTTTTTTCCTGAGAAACTATATCTGCGAAGATATAAACTATAATTGAAACTATACGAAAAATGACTCCATATGGGAAAGTGCATACATCACTGATATGCTCCAAGTCATCTAAAATGAGATATAAATCGGTCAACAGAATCAATTATATATAAAAAAAGTTTGCCACCCAACAGAAGTGAAGTTAAATGATTGGGGAAAAAAGATAAACTGAAAACCGGATGCCAAATACGTAGTAGTATTCCTCCATCGCTACAAAACAGGCTATTTCAACGTCCATCTAGCAAAAAATACCGGACGTAGGTCATCCCTGATCTGAATTATTTTCCGCTCCAACTCTCTGACAAATTTTGGTATTCGGCGATATTGACAAAGTTCGGAAAGATGTTTCATTGCAAGCTAGGCACATCGTCTGTGAAGCAACACCAACATTTATTATTGCCAAAAAACTGCCAGGAGACCAATATATCTAGAATTCTGTGTATTTCATAATTGGAATGGATCAGTTGTATGCCGAATTTTCTCTCGGATAATTGTCAAATAAGTATCTTCATTTCATGAGGTTTTTCAAGGTGTCGTTATCAACTATTCAAGAACCCCTTTCCAAAAGTAGATTCACTTCAAAACTTCCCAAACTTGGCGGTATAATTTTGCCGATGATATTTCAAGGACACAAAACACTGTTAGTTGGAAGTTATATAACTGTTTTCAAAGTTGGGATGTTTATAATAATATATCAATAATTCTCAGTTGACCAATTATTAGCATAAAGCTCCAATTTATGCGTTTATCTTCCAAAGTACGTACATATAATATTCACCTCTTTTATGAGTGGAACATAACAAAAACACATAATGCTTCAGAATAAAATCATTTTGAATCGATGAGTAAAAAGCCAGAGTTTTTATGAAGCCATATACCGCAAAATGGGGTTGCATTGATCGTTTTTCTATTGTAATCATATATTTCACAATTTATCGATACTCATTGAGTTCAATAAAACAATCAAAAGGACGTGGACGACCGCATAGTGACACATTGATAACACTAGTTTACAAAATTCAACTTTTTGTCTGCTTTTTTTCAAATCTCTCCCCAGAAAAAAATGTGCAGCTGAATGTGATTTATGTTTGATTTTTATGATTCATGTGTAATTATTCATTGATAAAGTGCATACTTCACTGTGTTGAGACCATTATCTGAAGTTTTTGTGACATGAGTAGTTCAAGGAGACGTTGTTCTAACAACCCAAATCAATTTTGCTATATATGTGGAGAATATGTGTGTAACGATTGTAGAAAAGTTATATCAAAGTACGTTAAAAATACCTTTTTTCTTATTTTGAGAAGTTCTCGGATAAAAATTACAAGTTTTGGGCTCCTGATTGTGTTTGTTAAATCGTGTGTTGAATATCTGAGATTATGGAAAAATGGCAAAGGAAGTGCCTTCAAATTTGGAACACCAACCATCTGGCGAGAACCACAAAATCATCTCGATGACTGATTCTTTTGAAAGGCATAAACGCAAAAAATCGAGCTAAATGGCAGTATCCAAGACTACTTGTATTCAGCATATAGTGCAACATTCACCTGACTCTTTTCAGTGCGTGAAAATATATTTGAACCCTTAGTACAAGACAATAACGGACCAAACCCATCAGAAAATTATACTGATTTTGAAGATGCATCAAATGAGCCAAAATGGTTTTCACAAAATGAGTTAGATGACTTGTGAGAGATTTGAATCTTTCTCAACAATGTTGGCGTCAAGACTGGTAAACAAAAATTTGCTTTCTGCAGGCACTAAAATTTATTTTTATCGTGAAAGAGAAAAAGAATTACGGAGTTATTTTTCTGAAGACGACAATCATGCTTTTTAGTCGGATATTAACAACTTGTTGATAAAAATGTGTTTGAAATAATATGAACCAAGTGAATGGCATTCATTCATTGACAGCTCAAAACGTAGCCTAAAATGCATTCTATTACATCACGGAAATGAATACGCTGGGGTACCTATTGCTCACAGTACAAAGCTGAAGGAAGGATATTGTATCCTCAGTGCACACAGAAGAGAAGAGCTTTGAAGCAAAGTTTATTAAGTACTCAATGATTTATTCAATATTTTAATGAATTTTTTTTTTACGTGGATATCTGAAACTCGAAAACTAGACCTGATAAAGAAAATCGACGTGTATATCTCAAATAAGCTAACATATATAGTCAGCAACAGCACAAAATTTCCCGGCAACAGATATACTGTAAACTAGTGTAGTTATTCACTGGTATATCATGACAAAAAATTGTGTCATCGAAGTAATAGTCACATCAGGGTGATTGTGATTGGAGTATTTTTTTTGTATAATGTGTACCACTCATGAGGAGCAGTTGTCAAATTCTCCGATTCGATTTTTTTTGTATCAAATTTGAACAGTGTTTTAGTAAAATTGATGCCCCATGTTGGCTGAATGACTTGTGAAAGTCATCCCTGTTATCAAAAAATACTATCTCAGATCAATGAGGTATAATTTCAGGGAAATATCTATACTGGATCTCAGCATAACATACAGGGTGTATTCTTACCTCTTTCACACACGTTATAATGCCATTTTGAAACTAATTACAGTGGTTGAAAATCTGAAAAGAAAATTAAAAACATGTTTTGTTCTTTGTAAAATTCAGCAAAATTTTGGGTAGCGCCGCCCGCTCAATATCAGGTGACTCAGAGGAAAACTTTGGCAATTGCTGAATGCAATCAACATTCAACTCGACATTCGCATTGCAGGATGCTTGCGATATATATTCAATTTCAAAATGAAGAAAACATCCAACCTTGTTACATCCAAACTGGTGATGAAATCAAAACTAGTAAACTTCAAACTCTGCTTTGAGGCATTCATCATAATTATTACAGTGACTGGTGAGAAACAACCGAGACAAACAATATTGAAAAGGGGATTATTCGCTGTTGATTATTGTTTTGAAAAATCACGGTCATTGTAATGATTCTTGATTCAGACTTCAGACATCGGGTGAACTGAAGTTTGTTAGATTCTACTAGTGTTTTCTGATTGGATAGTGAATGTAAGATCGTAATCAGCAACCAATCAGAAAACTAGTACGCGATGTGCAGGAGAATTATTTTGAACATTATTGTGTTTGTCTTTTGCTGGCTCTTAAAACTAAACACAGGGCTTTCCCGTGAATTAATGAATGAAGTAATGAATTTCGGGCGTTCACTAGATATCTAGTACAAAAACGCCCGCACAGTGATTGACGACTCCAACCAGAATATAAATTTTCTACTCCATTTGTAAATGTGACGGGTGATTCATCTTGTCCTCTACCTTTCGAAATAGGCACGAAACAGCTCGGTGTTTAGTTTTAAGTGAAAAGTGTGACTGTGTGCACGTATCGATATAATCGATGAAAGAAAATTGTATTTCGTGCATAAAATTATTTATTAGTTGTAGCAAAGCGCTTTCGACGGTTAAGTCATCATCAGTGCGTACCTGAAAGTAAGTATTTTGATAGAAAAAGTTACTGAAAAGGTTTTATTTGAGAAAGAAAATTGACATATTTTAAAAAAGTGAGGTTACTTACTCGTCAGGTGTACAAGAAGCCAAAAGGCCATAAAACAGCTCATGATCAGTGAACACTGTATAGGTTTACATAACATACATGTTAAAATAAGTATTCTAGGTCAGGATGACACTAGATATTAAAATTTCCCTCTATTTTCTCATTTCTTGTTAGAAACCATTATTTTGGTGTTATAGCTGGACCCAAGTGACAAGATTGACAATTGACAAGTGAACGTTGAAGTAGAAAGACATGGAACACAAAATCATGGAGATATCAGAATCAAGAAAGGAATATCCCTGTCATACGAAAACACACCAGAAGATGATCAATCTAATGAGGACCGTCATCTGTCAAATATGTTCCAGTATTCCAAGGAAGACCAGACAAGACTCTAATTCTCGCATTTAAGTCATCGTAATTGAATATGAGTTCAAGGGAGAAGTCTAATTAGACCTGTCCTAATCAAAATAAACAATTGAAATAATAAAATAATTTTTTTAGATCTTACAATACATAAAAATATTCACTCTGTAGATTTCAATATCTACAGAAAACCCACACAAACTGATCATGTGATACCTAGTTTTTCGAATCATCCCCATCAGCATAAAATGGCTGCGTTTTATTGTTACATCCACAGACTCTTAAATGTACCACTTTCTACTGTTGAGTATCAAAAAGAATTGAATAATTTGAAACAAATAGCTTCCAACAATGATTATAATCCTAGAATTATTAACACTTTGATACAAAAAAATTAAACATAAAAATGAACATAATTTATCTTATCCAAAATCAAATTCAATCGAGAAATTTGTTTAAATTCCTTTTATAAAAAACAACATTTCTAACAAAGTAGCTAGTTGCATTAAAAGTAACTTTGACAACATTAAAATTTCTTTCAAAACCAACAATAGCTTGAAAATTATGATAGCTCTTTGGTCAATACAAAAGACAAAATTGACAAACTTTCCAAAAGTGGTATATATAAGTTAAATTGTGAAGACTGCGATGCAGCCTACATTGGTAGAACTTGTAGACCTTTGAAAGTTCGTATTTTGGAACATTTAAATAGTAATAAAGTTTCTGCCTTCGGCCATCACTTAAGATTTAACAATCATAATTTCAGTCCAAATAGAAATTCACAGATCCTACATGAAGTTAGGTCCAAAAATTATAATAGATTAGATTTTATTGAAGATTTACACATTAGTACAGAATTACTCAACAATAACCTTTGTCTCAACACACAAGTCAATTTAAATAGATCCTATATTCCACTTCATAGACGTTTAAATTAAATATTTAACTTTCTTAGCCTTATGCCATAATTTTCCTTTTTGTTTCTTGTTAATCATTCTAATAATTTTCAATTTCCATTCTCTATGATGATTTTACTTGTATCTCTTTGCAATTTCAGCCTCTTTTCAGTTTTCCCATACTGAGAACACAAGTCAGGTTCTGATTATCACCTTTTAGACTCGGTTTTACTCCGGCTGTGGAGTTGTGAAGTTGGGTCTAGTTCCCATTAGACTTGTATCACACTTCCTATCCCCCAGTTGAAGTTCAACTGAGCCATGGTGGACAAGGATTTTTTATTTTTATAAAGAAAAAAAAATTAAATTAATTGTCTATGGACACTACCATAATGATTCAATTGTTTATTTTGATTAGGACAGGTCTAATTAGACTTCTCCCTTGAACTCATATTCAATTACGATGACTTAAATGCGAGAATTAGAGTCTTGTCTGGTCTTCCTTGGAATACTGGAACATATTTGACAGATGACGGTCCTCATTAGATTGATCATCTTCTGGTGTGTTTTCGTATGACAGGGATATTCCTTTCTTGATTCTGATATCTCCATGATTTTGTGTTCCATGTCTTTCTACTTCAACGTTCACTTGTCAATTGTCAATCTTGTCACTTGGGTCCAGCTATAACACCAAAATAATGGTTTCTAACAAGAAATGAGAAAATAGAGGGAAATTTTAATATCTAGTGTCATCCTGACCTAGAATACTTATTTTAACATGTATGTTATGTAAACCTATACAGTGTTCACTGATCATGAGCTGTTTTATGGCCTTTTGGCTTCTTGTACATCTGACGAGTAAGTAACCTCACTTTTTTAAAATATGTCAATTTTCTTTCTCAAATAAAACCTTTTCAGTAACTTTTTCTATCAAAATACTTACTTTCAGGTACGCACTGATGATGACTTAACCGTCGAAAGCGCTTTGCTACAACTAATAAATAATTTTATGCACGAAATACAATTTTCTTTCATCGATTTAGTTTTAAGAGCCAGCAAAAGACAAAGACAATTACGAATCAATTCCCCTGCACATCGCGTACTGTTTTCTGATTGGTTGCTAATTACGATCTTTAAATTCACCAGCCAATCAGAGAACACTGGTAGAATCTAACAAACTCTTGTTTGTAAACCATGCATGCGAGGAATCTTTCTTGGCAACAGTTTTAAGTTCACACGATGTTTGAAGTCTGAATCATGAATCATTACAATGGCCGTGATGTTTCAAAACAATATGCAACAGCGAATAATTAATTTTTCAATAGTGTTTGTGTCGTTTGTTTCTTACCAGTGACAGTGATAATTATAATAAGGCCTGTTTGGACATAGGGTAAGATGTTTTCTCCACTTTGAAATTGAATATCTATATCAGGCATCCTGCAATGTATACATTGACCACACAGTTCAACATTCTACCTCAGTCGAATGCCAATTTCAATGTTTATTGCATTTGGCAATTGCTGAAGTTTTCCACTGAGAAGGTGACCTGGAATTAGGCGGGTGGTCCCAAAATTTTATTGTGAACAAAACATGTTTAAAAAAAAATTTTTAACCATGTAATTCGTTATGAATGGCATTTACACGTCATTCACGGTGTCAAATATTAGTCACACTGTATATTAACTTATTTTTCACAATATTTTGAACAATCTAATTCTGGAAAAATATAATTGAAATAAATTGATATTTTTCGAAAAAAAAAATGTGATTAGCCCTTGACGTACAAACCCATTCACATATTTACTCAAATTGAATCTTTTGAGGTCCGGAGCTTCCAATTTTCGGAATTTCAAACACGGTCATTATGTCAGTGAAGCCGCAGCTGCGATGTGCTTCTGTGATAATGTTATACTCTTTCTGAAGTGCTATTCAATGACTTACTGATTTGCGGTGATTTCAATATGCCGCACGCCGAGTGGGTTCCTGATAACAATATCTTCCTCAAACCAACAAACTTGAACTCAGCAATCGCCCCTTATCAAAACTCGTACTAATGCAATTCAGTCCTGAAGAGAACTACTAATCGTACCCTTGATTCAATATTATGTAATAATACTCCGATGAAATATGAATCATCCAACGTAGGCGATCCATCTCATACAGTGGAGGTGATATCACTAGGTAGGTAAGAAATCATACAGTCTAACTCCACCAAAAATTATTTTTACCAATGTGGCACGGAGATTTACATAAGGAACTGGACATGTTTTGAAGGATAAATCCCATCATCAGCAATGGAGTAAGCAGATCATTGTATGGTGGACAAAATTATGAAGAAATGACACTGAAAACAACTTCAATAACATTATTGTGTCCGCATCTGCTGCGGGTTCACTGATGTTAGGGACCGTGTTTCCTAACAACAACATTTAATATATTGCAAAATTATAAATCATCAAATACAGATGGATGGAAATAAAATGGGTTCTCTATTTTATTTCCATCATGTGTATTTGATGATATTATAAATCCTTTGCAATATATTAAAATGTTGTTTGTTAGGACTTACCACGGTCCCAAACATTAATTAATCCGTATTAGATGCGCAGACATTAATGTTATTGTAGTTGTTTTCAGTGTCATTTCTTCATAATTTTGTCCACCATACAATGATCTGCTTGTAATCCCTTCCATTTTGCTGATAACGAAGGATTAATCCTTCGAAACATGTCCAGTTCCTGATGTAAATCTTCGTGCCACATTGGTATTAAAATTATTTTTTTGGTGGAGTTAGACTGTAAGATTTCTCACCTACCTAGAAATATGTATCATATTCCACTTCAACAAACCAAAATATATACATCAACAATCTCTCCAATTTCAGATCACAATTCTATTCGTGGGGTGGTACATGGAAAAAAACTTCACATCTGGCAACCAATGCACTCCTTTGATTCAGAAAGTACATGGGTAGATGACTCTAAAAACCCGGGACACAAATAGTTATATAGGAAAATGTGGAAGCGTGTCACAAAACTTTTGCAGCCATATTGATTACGTCATAACACCGTTAGAGGGTGTTGATGACGTGATAAATATGGCCGCCAAAGTTTTGTGACACGCCTTTACATTTTGCTATATAACTTGGGTTTGTATTCTTGATACTAACCTATATTGTCGATTATTATCAATCAAGGAGAAAACGTGCTTTCCAACGATATAATTGATATCATTGTTTAGGTGTATAATACCAGAAATATTTTAAACTTTATTGCAAATTTTTTTTTTTTTTTATTTTTTCGAAACATTTCGTTGGTCAGAAAATAAACATTTCGTTGGTCAGAAAATAACTTTTATTCTTAAATACTTCCATTTCATCACAAACAGTTGCTGAAAATTTGCCAAAACAATGTAGCGATGCACAGCGAGGCGTTATGGCAACAATGTAATTTATATGGGTTCCAAAAAGTATTAGAGCGGCTTTATAATGTAAAATATAAATATTGTGATTTTGAGTATATGTCAATAATTCTAGCTCTTTGAGGGTTTTTTTCAAATCGTAGCTTCCAGAATATTAAATATTGGTGGGCAACTTCAAAATGTATAATGAATAAAATATATTGAATAAATAAGATTCCATTCAGTTATACTGAATGTGTGTTTCTTTTTCAGGCAGACGTTGTTTGAGGAACTCCACCGTATAAGGAATATATTGCTCTCGTCTATCTTATAGAGAGGCAGAAATGACCCAATCATGTCAATGAAGAGGAAGCATGAATTGGTTGGTGTTACAACTGACCCAGTGGTGGCTCCGTTTGAATGGGAACTGTGTTTGTTATGCCAGAAGCATTCAAAAGAGCGCTCAGTCATTCGGAAGTATGGAGGTTATTTAACAATGGCAGAGAATCTTGCAATGTTGGTGACTTTCAAGTGCTATCAGAAATTTGGATCAGTTTGACGATGGACGTGGTCTCTCACAGATACTATCCCATGCACCATAATATCACAAATCTGCTAGGAACAAATATAACAGGCAACAGGCAGGAAGACTATCTGGTGAAAAAAAAACTAGTGAGGACGTCTCAGACAACAAGATTTTGTTCAGATTTGAAAAAGTAGTGTCTGTTTTGTGATGAAGGAGAAGGTGAAAACAAACTTGTGACTGCATCCACGCAGGGTATTGGGTATAAATGCTAATAGTTGTTCCCTAAGACGCGTTCTATTGATATTATCATATTATCATCATTATTCGGATGGCAACATGGCGACCGCCGTCGAGGTTGAACAAGAATTACATTGTTCAAAAAAGTACACTTAATACGAATTATAATTAATAGACAGAAGGCCCAAGTGACATCAGTTTGAGTGAAAGTGTCCTAGATTCAATCTCCGGCAAGAATAACAATGGATCTTCCGCTACTTCAGGATATATGCCTAAATGCAGACATTGAAAACATTAAATGTATTGAAAGTTGCCTTGGTTGAACTGGAGGCATCTAAAATGATTCTGCGTAGGCTAGAGAGGTCAGTGATTGATCAACAACGTCTGATTGAGTTATTAGATGAAAAAGGTACCCATGCTCGCAACATAAATATTATTTGCGCGGTTGCCACCTCCTCCACAAAATCTCAGATTTCTGGTGTTGTACAAACACCCGACAAAAAAGAAGTTGAGCCTGAAGTGAAGGTCATAAACAAGACTACATCCGTTTGTGAATCCGTTCCGAGAACAATGATTGAAAAAACGAATATGGATCGGAAAAAAGTGAGTGCTGCTATTCTTCAGGCGGAAACACAATCCACTCGCAACCATTTGATGAACTTGAACAACGATACGGCTATCCGCCCCAAAACTGATGTGGACAATCAGGAAAAATGGAAAACCGTCCTTACCTAAAAAAAATTCAGACAACATCGAAACCTTCTCGTCGGAGAAAACTCTGAGAAGATCAAGGGTGTTCCTAAGTTTGTATACTTACATGTATGCATAGTGGATCCAGCGACCACACCAGAAAACATGTTACGGCAGCTGGAAGAAAACTTTCCTGAGGTCACCTGTGAGTCAATTGAATCCAAAAATCCAACCATCTATTCGTCATTCGAAGTTGGTATCTATGAAAAAAATTTCAAAGTGGCCATGAACTTGGAGCTCTGGCCTAGCGGTGCCTATATTAACAATTTTTAACATTATCGTCTGAAATCGACTATAGATCGTTAATGAATCCAAATCTGCTATTGTTGAACGTGAATACAATTGACTTTGATGAAAAGAACATTTTGCTGACATAAATGAGCTTTTTTGCTAATTTACAGTTCGTTTGTATAACAGAGATTGAGAAAACACTGCTGGACAATATAGTTTTTCCAGGTTTTAGTTCGTGTGGTTTCTACTGCAGACCAACAAAAAGATGTGGTGTAGTAGCGATATGGGCGCGAAATGATATTAAGGCAACTGTTATTGATCTTGATGAGTTCTGCAGTGAACAACATTTGGAAGTCTGTGCGATCTCCTACACACTAAATGAGCAAAAATTTATCATAATGAATTGTTATAGATCTGCTTGTGGTAATATTGACTCATTTTTCCATTAGTTTCGTGAAGTACTGGACCTTTTTTATAAACCTGGCACGATTTACTTTATATGCGGTGATTTTAACTTCGATTCATACTCAAATGTTAATTTTATTTCATTATGTAATTTGAAGTAATGTTACGATTTTCGCCCATTAGTGGGTTGGCCCACAAGGATCACTCATACCAGCTGCACATTGATTGACCAGATCTTTTCAAACTGTCACTATGACGAATCATGTTACGTTATTGATTGTGGAATTTCCGATCATCGTGCGATACTCTTAGACATTGAGGCAAGCTCTTTTCTGACATCAATCAATGAAACTGAAATGAAGGGGTGTTCCAATGAGAGTAATTTGAAAAACTTCGAGTTTATGTTGGAAAAAGAGAAATGGAGCAATATTTATGAAAGTGGTGTTTGCGAAGATGCCTCCAATCGTTTTAATGATATATTCCTCCATTATTTCGATACTGCCTTACCCAAACGGAGAATATATATTAACAAGAATAAACGGGGGTGGATTGACGATATTGTTGAAGAATCTAGTCGTTCATTGAAACATTCATTTCACCTGGAGAGAAGTAACCCTGCTTTATCTGAAACATAATAACAACAGAAAAAGACACCTGAAATTGGTTAACGAAACAAAAAAAAAAATTTACCAAAACAAAATGAGTATGTCAGATAACGAACCAAAAATTTTGTGGAAAGAAGTATCTGAACTCACAAACAGAAGTAAAAACTCATGTGAGAGCAACGTTATTAAAAAAATTGATGACGTTATCGAAGACCCTCCAGAGATCGTGAATGAGTTAAATATTTTTTTCGTCGAAGCACCACAGGCCTTAATGTGTGATATTCCGAGTAATAATTATTATCGCCCGAACATAAATAATGAAAATGGAATAGATATAAATCCGCACACAATGTTTTAAGAGCCATTTAGCGAATCAGAATTATTAGATTTGATCAATCGTAAACTAAGGAGCAACCAATCATCAGGAACTGACGAGATACCAGTGTTTCCACTGAAAAGAGTTTTGCACATTATTATAAAACCGATAACTGCTTTAGTGAATCTTTCATTTTTAAATGGCAGTTTCCCTACATCCCTTAAGGTGAGAAAGGTAACTCCCCTACGTAAGAACAAAAAATCAACAACTATTGGAAATTTAAGACCAATCACTGTTTCCCAGAGCTTCTCGAAAGTATTCGAGTATGCATTCCTAGAGCGCTTGAATGATTTTCTTGAATCACACAATATCTTGATACCCATTCAGCATGGCTTTCGCTCTGTAAAATCGACTCAAACTGCTCTACTAACTTCCTATGAAATTCAGATAGAGTTCATTGAAGTGGGCGAGTGCCCAGTTGCTATTTTGTGTGATTTGAGCAGGGCCTTTGACTGCGTGAATCACCTGAAACTGCTGGATATGTTGGAATGTTATAGTCTAAGGGGAAATTCACATACCTGGATATCCTCGTTTCTCAGTAACAGAAACTCGTGCGCCTCATTGAGATTTGATCAAGGTGGTGTGGTTTCGTTCCCCACATCAGAAACGAAACTGGTCCGGACTGGTGTGCCTCAGGGATCTATATTGGGGCCGGTTCTGTTTCTCTTATACATACAATATTGAAAGGGGAAAAATCATACTCATTATTCACTGCATATGCGGACGATATTAGTATATTGATCTTGGATAAGCAAACTGATATTTCAACACACAAATGTACGGATATCCTGAACTCAACCTCTGAATACTTCAACGGACAGGATCAATTTTTTAATGCAAAAAAAACTCAGGTCATTCGTTTTCATAAGTTTCAGAATAAAACCAAAGCACTCCAACTGAAGGTTGATAATAATACCTTACAAAGCTCTCATAATGCAGTTAAATTCTTGGGTATGCAAATAGATGAATATCTGAACTGGATTCCACACTGTGCTAAATTGTGCTCACTTATATATTTTTTCAGGAATCTGAGAGTTGTTTTGAATAAAAAACAACTCATTAGTGTTTAATATGCCCATGTTGAGTCTAGGCTGCGTTATGGTGTTTGCTTGTGGGGCAACTCAACAATGAGTAGAAACGTCTTCATTGAACAGAAGGCTATTTTACGTTGTATATTCAACACCCCCGAACAAAGTCTTGTAGAACACTTTTTATAAATCAGAATATCTAACTCTGACAAGTCTATTCATGTATGAACTTTCAGTTCATGTATTCACCATAAAACCCACTCCATTCTGAACAGTGATTCATTATGAGAACACTCGTCAGAAACGGATGATACATTTCAAAATTGACAAATATAAGATCACTCAAAATGCTCCTAAATGCATTGGACCTTGAATTTACAATCACTTTCCACTAATGATCAAGAGAGCTGAAAATACAACGGTTTTAAAAAAACATCTGAAGTCGTTTTTGTTGATCAATTGTTTTTATACACTCGATGAGTTTTCATCAAGTCCTCTGTGGTCCACCCTACTATGTTTGTGCAATATTGTTTAGACCCTAAATATGTTTGCTTGTTTTTGAGCACTAGTTGTATGTTCGATATGAGTACTGACTATTCCTATACAAAACGAAATTTTTTGTCATTTTAAGGATAATAAAGGATTTGATTTGATTATTCACATCAGTTTGTATTCCCATGTACATCATGCGCTGAGACCCTAATTTTGTAAGATAAGAAAGTTCAAACACTGGAGAAGTATTGCTAGAGGAGTGCGAATCCTGCATGTATTGAACCAATTCCGTTATAACTGTACCATAAACAACTTCTTCAGGAGTATGGTAATCTTCTCTACGAGAACGTTCAGAAGCTTTTGCATGTGTTAGAAAGCGAGTATAGCATAGTTTGTGATATTTTATTTCTAATGCTACCAAATCTTTCGAAGATAATTCCAGTTTGTCATCTTTCAGAGCATGACTATGAATTATAGGCCCAATACCTTTGATGCAGTCACAAGTTTGTCTCTACCTTCTTCTTCATCACAAAATAGACAGACATTCTTCACATCTGAAAAAAATAATGATGATGTTGTTGATTTTGATATAGATGGAGTTTGGTCTGAGCAATGGGGTCATCTTTCTGTTCCTTTTCACCGGATATTTTTTCTGCCTTTTGACTGTCATATTTGTTCGGGCAAGATTTATGATATTTTGCTGCCTGGGCTACTAGTGTACTACTTACATCGCCCAACTGATCCAAATATCTTATAGCACTTGGAAGCACTTCCGAATGATTAACCGTTCTTTTGAATGCTTCTGGCATAACAAACACAGGTCCCGGACAAACGGAGCCACCACGGTCAGTCGTAGCATCAACCAATCCATGCTTCCTCTTCATTGACATGATTGGGTAATTTCTGTCTTTCTATGAGGTAGATGAAAGCATTATCTTCTTTACACGGTGAAGTTCCTCACACAACGTCTGCCAGAAAAAGGAACACACATTTAATATAACTGAATGGAATCTTATTTATTCAATCCATTTTATTTATTATTACATTTTTGAAGTTGCCCCAAAAATTATAATTGTGAAGGAGCTACGATTTGGAAAAATACCTCTTGGAAAGTTAGAATCTGATTAAAATTGTATGAAAGTGTGATTCATTCGAAAAAAATTGGAACAGGATGATATTATTCATGTCTCTTCCAAAATATACAACTTGCTGCCCTTAACACTTATGAAAATTATGAAAATCGCACCTACAATGGGTTCGTCAAGAAAGCTCGATTCTGGATTGAATCAAACAGTAATGCAAACAACAACGTTTTCAATAATATATGGGAAGGGTAAGAAGTTACTGTATCGAAAAGGTATGTATGATTTGGAAACTTCAACAGGACAATAAAAAATTCTGCACACACAAAAAGTTCCACTGACAAACCTATCGATGATGTTGGTGGAAAATTCTATCATCAAACAGCTACCACGTTTGATTGTTGTAATATAACGGATTTCAAGATAAGCATTTATATTGATTTGTTCGAAAATATGAATAGGATGTTCTTAAATCAGATGAGGAATCATCTGCGACTGAAAGATAAACTTCAGTCAATATCTTCCATCGTTCGAAATAACCTCTTGTGAAGTATTCATGTTGAAAAGGGAAACATTCTCAATTGAAAATTGAATAGAAATATTTTTCTGTGAATCGAAAAATCCACAATGAATATGAAGTTATTTTTTGAAAATGTCTGAAGCCACGCTGAACATTGAACTACATCTGATAGATATTCTGAAAGGACCCTGACTCAAAATGAAAAATCTGAAATTTAAAATTTGCATTTCCATTCAGATAGTTATTTGATTTTCTATTCCAGTCTCAATTTAGAAGTCATGAGAATGGGGTGAAGAAGAATGTTCTCAAAAAAAAGTACTAACCAGAAACCATTTGTAACATTGACGCAAGAGAGGCATCGCATTCACTAGGTCTTCAATACATTTTTGTTGACGGAAATCTATCACCAGGAAGACCGGAAGAAATGGAAAACACATTTACTAGAAGCAAAATTTTCTTTTGATACATGTGGTTCCAGTGGAAAGCGTGGAGGATGCATGGCTCAAGGTAGTTATCGTGCTACAAATAGTGTAAAAAATTGGGCTCGATTATAGCGCGACGCGATACATGTTCAAACGCTGAATAAGTGGGATCTTTTTTGAGGGAACTGTACAATGAGAAACGCAACTAGCATGCGTGACACAGCAAATGAGCCATGACTGGACTGTTGGCAACGTCGCAGTTCAACGATTGCTCGCATTTAGTTGTTCAAGATACAATGCAGTTTGCTCTGGAAACATTGGCGAGGTATCGTTATTGAATATGAGAAAAAAATAATAATTTGGAACGTAGTCATACATATGCTCAGAGATACGACTCTGATAAGAAAAAAGAAGACTGTTGATGACATCAAGAGAAAAAAATTCGCACACAGATGATTGGACCAAAAAAAGGGAAATTCAAAGGAAAAGTCAGGAGGTGTAACATATCAACCGAACGTTGGAATTAACGAATTAAGACCATCATCACTATAATTAAAAAACATCAAATTAATATCAATGAATTATTCCATAGTTCATTTTGATTCAGAAACATCTGGATTGTGCATGACTTATGACATTTTACAAATCGCGCCAATGTGAAAATAGAATAATATATATGTAGCCTAAAGCATCAATCCTTGCGACAAAAATTACGGATTATACAATTTTGGTAATTTATTTGATGATGTACAAGTCGATTAAAATTTAGTAGATTGTTTGGTAGCATTTAAAGAATTTTTTAATTCATCTACAAGTCCAAATTTACTCGTTGCGAATAATGCGGGATTCGATGTACCTAGATTACAAAGAGCAATCATTGATAATTATTTGATAGAAGATTTTATCATGATAGCAGAATTTGAGGATAGCTTAATTATTTTTTTAAAAAAACGTTTCCAGATCGGAAAGGGCAAGGAATTTTCCAGCTATCAAAATTAGCCAAAGTTTTAATACCAAATGAAACATCAGATAACTTCCACGAAGCGATGTATGATGTACAAATTTTACAAAAATTAGTTCGTTTCATTGGTAAAGAGTCATACTTATCAACATACATGAGATCATATGAAGAATGTATTTCAGAGCGATTTGAGAACGGAATAATATCTCGTAATTTACCCAATTTAGGTACCTTAAAAAAATTTATATCATGGGATTAATGAAGAAAATTGCGCAACAAAATATAACATACGATTTTCTCAAACAAATGTATCACGATGGAGAAGAAGAAGCTGTGAATAATCACATGACTGGAAAATTGAAGAATGGAAAACCTAGAGTTACTAAAAATAGGAAAGCATTAACTAAAATCATTGATGAATTAAAAATAAATGTTTAGTCAATCAAGTGATAACTTAGTATGAAAGTTAAGGATAAATAATATTACATTCATTGTTGTTTATATTTTCTGTAGATTTATACGTTATATTTTATTAGCCTGTTAGAAATCTGAATAATTTTTGTTTATTTTTAAAAATATTCGAATTATGTTATACGTACATGTGTTGTACAAATGTATGAACACAATAATGTTCATGCATTGTTTTTTGCCGTTACTCGTTAAAACTACATTTTATTTTATATCGATTCCCATTGTATTATATTTTAAATGCATCAGTATAAATAAACGCAATTATTCACAATTATTATTTATAAATATGTGTGTTCCAAAACACAGTTCAATTCGAACCCCTCAAAACCCTCGCGCTCTCACTTATTAGAATCACGAGCGCTCGCTTGAGGCGTTGCCACGTTTCTCAGCCTTCCCTCTCTTGCACTTCTCATACACAATAATTTAGAAACTTCTTATAACAATAAATAAATAACTGTATTGCTACGCATCTTGGATTTTTTTTATGAAATTTGTTACGTACCTTTTAATAATATACTAGTTTTTCAAAAATATCTGAATGGAGGGTTTTTAGTTATGCCTTAAAATATGGTGTGGGGATTACGTGTTAAACGTTGCAAATTTGAAGCCTTATATCTCGCTTTCGGTGTGGTAAATAATTCCAAAAATTTAATATGATACAAGTGATAATGTTAACTGAACGTGGTATGAATATAAACGAATTCTGATTGAAAGTGGATTTACGACAACTACCTTGAGGAATGCTTGTTCATGCTAAATGTCAAACTTCAAACCAATTAAATTAAATTATTCTGTCAGCATTACGTTATTGCTTATTGCATATTTTCATGTAAAAAATTGTGATGATCGTTTACAAAGATTTCAGTTCTACGAACAAGAAATCCACTACAATGTTTACATCTGTCTGTCAGAATTCAGATGACTGCTTGATTTTTCTTTTAGTGTACCTGTCGATTTTTCCTAAGTGATTTCTTCTCAAACGGCCTTTTTGGCATCATGGAAACTTCCACGAAGGAAGGAGAAAAGGTAGGAGAGTGGACTGATATCTCTAGACGATGAATTGAAAAAGTCCCTGATGACATTGTTCCATTAAACTTTCAGATAAAAACTATTACCAAGCCATTCACTGCCCATACCTGCCGGACTATAACATTTCTAACAACCTTCTGACCTGAACAAAATCAGAGAGTTCATTGTGGATATCAAAAAATATGTTGATGAAGTTGAGAAATCCATGAATCCTGGTCTGCGACAGTCTAGGCTGCTTCCAGCTATCTTAGAATGACTTCTCTGGAAAAGGTGAGCCATACTTACAAAGGTGAGGAAAAAAAATTATAATCTGAAACGGCTTCTCTTCAATTATTCAGTAAGTAACACTCCGCATGAGATAATCGGAGAAAGGGGGCAATCTGAACAGGATATTACTATGAACCGTCTCTCGTACGATGGCACAGTCGGTTTCCTGTTAGTATTTTTGTCACAGAATCAATAGAGCAGAAGATCCTTATTGATTGGCATATAAGGATATACAGTTCTTGCATAATCAGCTAGAGGTTTTTTAAGTAAAGTAAATTTGAATTTAACTTGACCTCACCCTCCAGTCTCAAGTAATCTAATCGTGCGGAAAAAAACGCGATAAATATCGACGTTTTGAGGTCTCCCGAAATCATTTCCAGAGTGCAGTCTATCTGTATGTATGTCTGTCTATCTATAATCTTCCACGATTACTGCCGAACCGTTTGACCAATCGAGCTGAAATTTGATATGAAGATACAGTTTCTGCCCCGAATGCAACCATTGGTTTTGGCTATCATCTGGGTCACTATTAAAAAATAACAGGAACTATAGAGCACGGAATCCGACGTGCAATATGTCATTTGAAAGGCCTTGAAGAACTGTATCCAGAACAGTCAAAATCATCTTTCAAACTGACATCTGTCAAAAGTAAAAGGATACCAAATTTCAAAACTTCACCAATCAATTATTCAAAATTCATCCGATGGATTAGAACTTAATTTGGCAGGTAGCAACATAACAAAAAAAATAAGACTGTAGTTGAAGCTTCCCAACGTTTACTATATAAACAGCCGCGCAACGCTTGGATTCATTTATTCGAACAGAATACAGTTACGAAAAAAAAATCATTCTGAGATGTTAGCGTGCACAATATTCTAGTGGTGGACTGTAATTGTCTTATCAAATCGTCGGAGTACAGTGTTGTGTTGTAACAGTAAAGTGAAATACATGGATATCAATTATTTGAGTATTTGTGATAGTCACGAATCCCATTTCTGTAACGAAATATTATGACCAGTCTATCACCAATATTTTCGATGAAACTCTAGGTTCATATCCGATTTTATATAAGGTGACCGTCATGAAGTTGGCTAGATATGGGAAGAAAATGTTATTGACATTTCTGAAAAATTCTAATGGCGGTTAGTTTCTGCATGTCTGAAAACTAAGGAAATCCGTTGCGATTTATATCACGTGACATTAGATTTGGCGGGAATTAAAAAAAAATTACCTGTGGTGCCGAAAAATGGGTCAAACTGACAAGATATCGAAAAAAATTACTGGAAAATGTGTTTGAAATTCAATGAGAACCCTATGTACCAATTTTGATAAAATTGAAAAACAAAACAAAAATACCATTTTATTTCTCTACCTTTACTAAGAAACATTATACATTCCTGTTTTATCTAGAAACAGCTTTGATAACCTAAATCACATAAATTTGGGTCAAAATTTATCAAATATTATTTATGAAAACACTATTTAGTGTCACTAGGTGTAGTCATGCCCTGTATATTGATGCACCTGAGTTTATTGAATATTCTCAACCCGTAAATAAAATTTACCAATTAATATTTGTTATTAAAACTTAATAACACCTTATTTATCCTAATTGAATTTAGTATTGATTAGGTGGATGTGAAAAAATGAAAAAACTCAATAAACAAACAATGTACAAATTTTCAATACTCTGCGTGACCACCGTTGCGCTCCATACATATAATTGTTCTGGAAAACATTTCGCGGGTTCTGTTTGATCAGTGCTGCACAATTCCTTATACAAATTTTCAAATGTTCTACATTTCGAAATGGGCGTTGTTATTAACATTACTTTCAGGTAACCTCATAAAAATCAATCACACGGCGTTAGGTCTGGAGACCTAGCAGGCCAAGGATTACCTGAATGTCGACCTATCCACTGCTCACCAAACTCATTGTTCAACCACTCCCACACTTCATTCGTGTAATGAATAGGAGCCCTATCTTATTGAAAGAATAAACGAATCCGCTCTTGTAATGGTAGGTTGTCGATGAATGTAGATATCTCGATCCGTAAAAAGTTTAAATACCGTTCGTCATTTAAACTTTGTGTGAAAAAGAAGGACCTACAATTCGCTCATTGAAAATTCCACACCATACATTCACTCTGAAACTATATTGGTCCTTGGCTTCAATAATAAAATAAGGATTATGATTTGCCCACCATCTACAATTTTGAGAACTGACGACACCATTTGAGGTAAAAGTTGCTTCGTCAGAAAATAGCACATTTTTTGTCTTCTAATATTCCCTGGAACCATACACAAAATAAAATCGACCGTCATAATCCCTGTCTCGCAGTAGTTGCACAAATTTGGATTTATATGGGTGAAAGTGATTTTGCAATCAGAGTTTTGAGATATTTCTGCCTTTTCTACCATAATTTTCTCTTGGTGTCTCAGTGACTGTCGGTAAAATATTGTTCACATTATTTTCATCATTCACATCAGGCTTAACGTGGGCACTTTTATATGCGTTTTTAACCAAACCAGTTTTTCAATATCTTTGCCACCGAAGTAAAATGCAAATTTTGGTCTGGATGCCTTTCATTGAAAATTTCAACTACTGATGATGATAATTTTCGCAATATAGCAATACTATATCTATTTCTTCTTGTATACTCAGTTCTGGAGCCATTTCTATGGATAGATTAAAAAACACAAGAACTGATGAAGAACGACAACTCCAACAAAATTGTGAACGAATTATCGTGACATTCGTTATTGTTACAACAGAAGTAGATCTTTTTTTAAAACCGCCTTATAAAATTCATTGAAGTTCAAATTTACTAACCAATATTAAATTAAGCAAGGATAAATAATGCATTATTGAGTTTTAATTACAAATATTAGTTGCTTTAAATTTCTTTACTGGTAAGAATATCGAATAAGCTCATGTTGATATACAGGGCATGAGTACAGCCAGTGTCAAGACTTCATCGTGTTTTCATAACTAATCTCCCGCAAAATGTCTATTCCACAAATATTTGATTAGTTTTAATCCAAACGTATGTGATTTAGGTTACTTAAGCTGATTCCATATTAAACAGAAATGTATAATGTTTCTAAGTAAGGGTAGAGGAATAAAATGATATATTTTTTTTCAATTTAGTTCAACCCTGCATCAGTCGTGCTATGAGCGTTTTTCTCACGCCTGCTAATAAAACGCACATTCTATGAACAGTAAATCACATATACTGCTACCCCCACTTCTAGCTGACTTTGGACAGCTCTTCTTGAATATGCATCGGCATGTGCAATATTTAGTGTGAATTGATATTAGGTATCAGATACTTGTTGACCCATTGCAGACCTCCGTGAGAGTTTCTTTCATCGCGCGAGTTCTAACGTAGTTTATTATTTTTTGTGATAGAGTTAACTCGTGTTGGTAAGTGAATTTGTTTTCTTTATACAAAGTGTCCTACAAAAGTGAATTTATTGTTTTAGATTATAAACAATGAGTAGAGGACGGATGCTTGCGGAATTAGGGCGAATGAAATATGAAGAGAATGAAAGAGAGCAGATGTCAGCTAATATACCATGGACGGGTCAAGAAGACGGGCAAAACCAAGGAGTTATGGAAGATGATGAACGCGAAGATATCGAAAGTGATGCTGCCAGTGAACATAGTTAACACAATACTGATTCGGAACAAAGTGATGAAGATGTTGAAAATTTTGTCCAGGAGATTGAAGAAAATCGTGCATACGGCTCTATACACCATTTCACTGGTGAAGACAAAAAAACTCACTGGATGGCTTATCCTCCACGACCTAATGTACGAACACCAAGGAGGAATATCATCAGTCATCTTCCTGCGGTCAAAAATATTGCAAAAAATGCAAATACTGTGGCAACTTGCTGGAGATTATATATAACAGAGGAGATTATTGAACAAATTGTACATTGCACTGATATTTATTTGGCCAAATTACGGAATAATTATAGCAGAGAAAGAGATTGCCGTGACACGGATACCATAGAAATATATGTTTTCATTGGCCTCCTATACATGGCTGGGGTACGGAAGGCTCAATACGTGAATACTAAAGAACTTTGCACCTGCTTGCTTTAGGCTAACGATGTCACGAGAACGATTTCATCTTCTAGGTAGAGCATTGAGATTTGACAATATCAATGACAGAAAAATTCATGATAATTTGGCTTCCATTCGAGAAATTTTTGAACAATTTGTCTCCAAATGTCAAGAAAATTATCAAGTTGGAGAGTATTGTACAGTGGATGGAATGTAAGAGAGCTTTAGATGCCGTTGTAAATTCAGGTAATATATAGCCAATAAGCCGGCCAAATACGGCATCAAAATATATGCCTTGATTGATTCCAGGATGTTTTATACAAGTAATATGGAGATATATGCAGGAAAACAGCCGGCTGGGCCTTTTCAACGTGACAATTCTGCTGCTACTGTGGTGAAGCGTATCGCATATCCCATATTTGATACAGGTAGGAATATAACTATGTTGGTACCCTCAGAGAAAACAAAAAGGAAATTCCATCAGTGTTTATAAATGCGAAGCGACCTGTACCTAGTAGCATGTTTGGTTTTCAGAAGGACACTGTATTATTGTCATATAAAGCAAAACCCAAGAAAAATGTGCTGATGTTGTCCACATTTCATTCTGGAGACAACATAGATCCTGAGTCTGTTGACCTGCAGAAACCTGAGATTGTCACATTTTACAACCTAACCAAAGGTGGCGTCGACGTGGCTGATGAGTTAAAGTCAACATATTCTGTTTCTAGATTCTCTTGTCGATGACCCCTTAGAATTTTTTCCACAATTCTAGACATTGCTGCTATTAATTCCAATATTGTTCATAAAACTAATACCGGCGTCATTGAAGAACGTAGAATGCATCTGGATAAACTGGCGGAAGACTTGATTGAGCCGTTGTTAGTTAGGTTAGGTTCATCAATTATGTCCTTGCCAATTGATATCCGAAGCATGTTGTGGGCATACTTAAATTTGCCTCAGACTGATCACAACAGAGACATTCCAACAGGTTTTTGTACGTTTTGTCCTAGGAAAAAGAACAGGAAGTCAAAAAAGCGATGTGTTAGCTGCAACGCTGCGATTTGCACGGAGCATACGATATTCACATGTCGAACGTGTTGTGGTGTAAACGACAACAGTGATAATTCAGATAATTGAATTTTCATGATCATTTGTTTCTACTTTAGCCTATATTCACATAATTTTCATCTGAGTTACATTCAAAAGATATGTACAGGGTGGTTTTCTTTGTTGTGTTCACATCGTTGCACAAGTTTATTTGTGTTGTTTAAACTATACTGGCAGTTTTATTTTTCGTTAATATTATAAAATAAACCCTTCAACACTATCTATATTTTCGTTTCATTTCAAAAAAATTAAATAAAAACAATAACATCAAACATAACTTTGATCTAGTCGTAGTGTGAGAGAAATTCTCACACGCGAGTGCTCGCGTAATTTTTTGATGCGCGAGTGATGCAGGGTTAAGATTGATACATTTTCGATATCGGTACCTACCACAGACAACTTTTTTCAAAATTCCCGCCAAATCTGAGGTCACGTGATATAAGTCGCAAAGGAATTTTTTGTTGTCAGACATGCAGAAAAAAACCGCCATATGACGGACACTGTATATATATATATATATATATATATATATATATATATATATATTATATATTTTTTAAACTAACCAGTCACGAAAACAGAACTATCTGAATATATATATATATATATATATATATATATGTGTGTTGCTATGTATATATGAATTGCTGTTATTTTTGCCCTTACTTTGGAGACCAATTGTGATGTAATGATAATGTAAAAATATTTCTACAATTATCAACTTTCATTTTCCCTGTATAATATTATTTGACTTTGAAAATATTTTTTTTTTCAATTTTGGTTTATTTCTGATTCTTATTTTGGCTATTCAGCTCCACGTTGAGAACCCAAATTGTTATGAAATATCAATCACTGAATTTTGCCAAATTGTTATGAAATAATAATTGCTAACGTCACTGTTTTTTCGCCACGTTGCTGCCAATTGTTATTACCCTTTCTTACCACGACTAACTCAGTTGGTACGCCTTCGCCTCAGGAGTCGGTACTGGCAATAGAGCCACTGCCTTGTCTTGATGTCATTCGAACTATTTCAGTTCAGTGTTTATCATATGATCATATCATTGTGGAAAATAAACCAGAAATGATCGAAAAACAATTATTTCCTTTATCCAGGAAAACTTATATTAACCTGGCCTGCGATAGATAACTTAAAACTATGGTCAATTGACAAATTTTCATAGAAAATAATGAAAAACAGTGATGGATACTGTGGACATAACCTCACTTTTTCTCTTGGCTTGGAAGAATTATTTTATAGTTCAATACCAAAATAAAATAGATTTCTTCAGATATACGAGTTACGTTGTGAAGTGATTCAGTTTGTGATGTGCACTTAAAGAGTTTATACCTGGAGCTGGAACTGTCGCTGATGCAATACCTGCCAAAAATCTGGAATCCTGCTTCATCCACTCCTCTCAGGGACTCTCCATTTGCAAAGGAGCCATCCAAAATCCCCGAAATCAACTTGGATAAGTTTTTATGTGGAGTACAAAAAGGTAATCTTTTTTCATGCTTTTATTTGTATCGGAATTATCCAGAAGTTGAATTGGTTCGTTATTTATGGCAAACTACTTTGTCATTCGTGAAAATATTCAATTTCTTTTTTCTCAAATTTTGTACCTGGCTTCGTTCTTAAATTTCTTCAATCTCCTCCGCTTTGTTTTTTTTCCTGGATACCATTCCTGTTTGTCATTTTCATTTGAATTTTCAAAATCGCGACTTTCTTGTCGAACTTTCACTATTTTGGTGTTATTTGAGAAACTTATGAACTATATATTTTACATTTCTTATAAACTAAATACAATATTAGATCATAATTATTTTTGACATTTCTCCGTTCTTACTTTTCCACAATTTCAAATCTTTTATCTCACCATCTCTGTTTCCTGATTGGCTATTGTCATCAAGAAGTTTCTTGTTTTCCCATTGGCTATTTTTAGTTAGATACAATTTCATATCCTGTATGTTTCAAGCTTATAATTTTGTTGATCACATTTAATCCAGAATGATTTTGTAAATCTAGACTTTTTTGATGTATTTTGAACAATTATAGGTTGTAATCATTTTGACAATGTATGAAAATGATTGCATTGTAGTATTTGCATATTTTTACCCATCAATTTTTACAGAGGTTCATAAAAAAGGAAAAAAAAAAAAATAATTTCTCATGAAAATTAATTATTATTTTTGTGGTTTTTTAAAGAAATTTTTTTTTTCATCTTTAAAATAATAACTGGTCTTTCCAACATAACAATATATATACATTTGAATCAGCCAGTATCATTGCTGCAACGGATCGCAAGCGAAATGTGAACTTTCTTCAATTTTTTGTTAGAATGCCTCCATCATCATCACAAGATGATTGTGTGATAAAATATTTCCCACATCAATCAAGTGTTCACCAAACTTCCATATATTAAAACTCAATTTGAACAAACTTTCCACCAGTTATATCAAACTTCAAAAATATCTATACCATATTGAAATGATCCAGAACTGAGAGAAGTCACTTCATATCTTGATCATCATTTTTCTCTTCAATCCCAACATCTTGATTCGGTTTCTCCACTCCCAGCAATCCGAATACATTCGCCAAATTTTCACATGAACGCTTATGTTTTCTTACAAGTTAATGGATTTCTCTGGTAAGGCGTCCGTCCCGATACAATGCTTCCAAAGTTAATTTCACGAATCGGGACTCTCGGGTGTTGTTTTCCATTGATAGTGGGTCTGTTCTTTTTTATATCCGCTCTTTTTCACTGGGAAAGCTTGCCAGTCGAGGTTAATGACTATACTGGACATCAAGAAACCCAGCTGATTGTTTCAATGTGGTTTTTGTTTTGGGTAGATGTGCCTCGATTCTCTGGAGTGAGTTATTTCATTGGGGATATGTGGGATTTGGATCATCAGTATTTTCGTCGTTGTGGAATCTACCAGATCTTTAACTGAAAGACACTCTTTGAAATTTGATATGATGAGAATTATTCATCACATTGAATCAATTATTCGACAATAAAGGAAGTAATATCATGATATCAGTCACTCCGATTTTTTTTTTTCAGATACATTGCATATCAATAAAGCCATTATAACATTCTAGCAGACGCGCCTACGTTTTTGTGCATTTTATTTGAGAAATAATAACTACTCAACCAAAGAGGGTATGGTAAAAAAAATATTATTATTATTATTATAATGGAACGCTATTTAGTTGTACACTGGCCCACAAGAACAACGAAATGGTATTTTTGAATCCAATGAATTCAATACAAGAACAGGAAAAGTTGGTTCTCTAGTCGACGCGTATTTTTTTTTATATATGATCACGCTCTTTTTACTGAGACGTCTGATTCCGATAATTCCTTTTTCAGTGGATAGGGTGTACTTCGAAATTGGTTCCATTTGAATATGAAAGATGAAATCGGTCCCTAAGGGTATCAGGCATAACTTTGTACTGGGTTCTTCGATAATTCTTTTCTTTATTCGATAGGGTAAACCTCATAGTAGATCGTAGTTGGATTAAGAATGGAATTATCCACCCTTACCGGTAGAAAAATAGGGGATAATTGATTTTTCACTTGTGAACATTGGCACACATATGTAGTTGACAATGACAGATCGCTAATGTCATTATTTTTGTTCTCCTACATCTGCCACGATCATTATATTCTATGTGAGGATGAAATGATATACAAAGTAATGAAATAAACTAACCAGAACAACAAAAATAATTTATTTTACAACAAATAGTAAAAGAATATAATCATATTATTTAACTGGTAATAGCTGAAGTAAGGTGGGTAGTAAGTATTTTGCAAGTAATAAAAAACAAGCAGGATTGATTAGTAGATTCCAGTCACAGAAAAGTGGAGAATAAAAACTTTTTAGCAAAAAATTAAACCGACAAAATACGGTACTGAAAAGTAAAAAATAAAATAAACCTTCTTAAGTCTCAATAACTAAGCTCCTAAACTAATGTCAGTAACTAATTTTGAGTCGGCGCCAAACGAACAATCAACGAAGATCATTAAGTTACTTCAAAAAAATTCTCAGAATGTCACCGCGCAACTCGATGTCATCATTTTACACCGTACCTAATTTATTAGCTTGTTTGTTTGGCGCCGACTCAAAATTAGTTACATTAGTTTAGGAGCTTAGTTATTGAGACTAAGAAGGTTTATTTTATTTTTTACTTTTCAGTTCCGTATTTCGTCGGTTTAATTTTTTGTTGAAAAGTGTTTTTGCAAGAAGCGGGCATATTCGCGTATATAGGTTCTATAGTTCGTTGGTTAGATAAATGCATTTGGTTAGCTGAATTCATTTCGAATTATATAATCATTTTTATCATAACGGGATTCTGCTTCATTTCGTGATCCACAGAAAAATATTCATAGATATATACTATTGAACTTTGTTTAATGGTTTACTTTTTGAACTTTTTCTTTTAGAGTTTTCTTCTTGAAAATGTTCTCAATAAAGCAAAGTAATACACAGGAAGGATTCATTGAGTGACAAATACACTCCTGCCATGAAAATACAAAATTTTCATGAATCACGTCATTTTTCTATCGATAAAGGACCGTCTGAAAGTGGAAAACACTAGGTATTTTCTCGTAAAAAAACATGCACTAGTGTATTTTTCGCGACTATTTCCCTCATTATTTTTGAGCCTATCAACGGGCCGAAATTCCAAACAGAGGACCAATTAGTTCGGTTTTATAGTGATAAATTTACTCCTATATAAAATGTGTCATTTAAAGATGACTGTTTTGTCATTTTGACAGCGATAAAAAAGGTGCAACGTTTTTTATCACCGATAAAAACGCCTGTTCCTCTTGAGCGTCTACATCTAGTATGCTTACGTCACTTCAATGTCTGCCCTGTCAGTCATTTAAGTATTGTTGATTATTGATACTGAAACATTACAACATGAGTCGTTTTGGGGAAGTTTCGACTCAACAAATAACAAAAAATATAGAAAAAGCAATCCGCAATCCACAAAAAAAACTAAAGCGTCAATATGAAGACAATTTATGGAGTTTTGTCAAGTACGAAATAACGAACTGTTGAAAATAACTCCAGTACAAAAAGTAGCAGATATATTGAAGGATTGGGTCTATAATATGAAAAAGAGGAATGGAGAAAGATTATGAAGAATATGCAGTTAAATCAATTTGGAATTCAACTGCGAAGATGATTCAAGAAAAATATTTCATTGAATACAATATGAAATTTGATAACTTTAAAGGAGCTCGTGATGCAAGAAATAGTAAACGGTATTCCAGAGAAAAAAAAACTTAGTTCTGTAGCATTTAACAAGAAAGATATAGTAAAAATGGCAAACTTGTGGAATATAGACAACCCAGAGGAATTACAAAAAAGATTCTTTCATATAGCTTCTTATGAATTAGCTTGGAGGAGGGGGGTGAGAAGCTCCAAACTGTCAAATTTACCATTTTGAAGAAGAAAATAATCAAGATGGAACTTCAACAAAACATTGAATACAATCAATATTTTCAAAGACGGTGGGTCGAAAAATTGGCAGACACAAATGGATAAGAAAAATGAAATGGATGAAGGTATTTGTCCCGTTGCATTGTTGAAATTACTGTTACAAAAAAGAAATGGGAACATAACATCTGAATGACTTTTTCAACTCCAAATCCCTTTTGGAAAAACAAAAATTCTTAAGGTTGGTACAAAAATGTTCCACTGGGTATTAATATGATTTCTACTTGGACCAAATATTCTGCAACTAAAATTGGACTCGACATTACAAATAATAAAATTACCAATCATTCGAACCGTGCTAGTACAGTTTCCCAGTTAGACAAAGCAGGAGTAAGTGACCAACAACTTATAAAGATAACGGGATACTCATCATCATCTTCTATTAACCCTACCTCCAAATTGTTCCTTAACATAACGAAAATCTTATTAGTTCCTTACGAGCCTCGAGTGAGGAAAATAAAAATGAATATTCTACATGTGTGAATACCAGAGAAGAACATTTTGAAATCAGTATACCAAACAATTTATAACAATTGTATATTTAATAACTGTTCATTTAAATAATTTAATTGTATCAATAAAGATAATTATTGTTGTTGTTCATTCATATATTCGGTGTTAATTTATCTTGCCAAAAAACACTCGAGTTTTCTTTTAAGGATAAATTTTTTTCTAACTCAAAATTTTTTCATCAGTGATTTTGCTCGAAAAACTGACATTCGACAAAATCACTCGACCTTCGGTCTCGCGATTTTGTCATGTCAGTTTTTCTCCTAAAATTACTGATTGGCAAAATTATTTCGTTACAAAAAGAAATTTATCCGATAAAAAAAAGCTCTTGTGTTTTTACTGTTGATAAAACGTCTTCTCGCTGTTTTATACTGATAAAACCACCAGTAGATTCGAGATTGTTTTGCGATGAAACCACACTATGTCTGATCATCATATATCAACGCACTCAATTCATACATTATATATAATTCAATTCCTATAAGCAAACAGTAAATGCAAAATGATTAAATAAGGGATTTTGAGCTCCGCACTTATAGTGATTTGATATTGAAATTAAAATATTAACTTTTTCCATCCTGTTAAATGAGCCATGTAGGGCCGTGAATGATATAACCCCCATTTTCTCAGACAATCAATCAATGTTGTTACGCAACGGTTCGTACTTGGATGGGTGACCGCTTGGAAAAACCGCGTGTCGTCGTTGCCATTTTTCCATTTTTGGAAATGATCATAGATGAAATGTTCATCCATTCAATATTTCGATAAACAATGAGAGCCACTTTTGAACATACCTCTATTTTCAGACTGTCACGCGAAAGGCTCGGATTCGATTCCTATCAGTGGATATTTTTTTTTGTCAAAATCAGTTCCAGCTACAATGATATTTTATTTCATGGTTGAAAAATTATATATAATTCAGGTTTTTGAGTGAGTTCAAGAGCAGTAAATAATCAGTATGGATGAATGAATCTGTAGAACAATTCCTTTGATTTTGGATCGAGAAGAACTTTCCACGTTGAAAATTCGGAACTAACATGAATTCTGGTAGTTGTATTAAGTTTAAAATGTGATTTGGAAATGTTCTCATCAAATATGATTCGTGCTACAGGATTTTATCCCAATTTTTTTAAATTCAATTCGTGCAATTTACGGTTTTATTACACGCTTTATATTAGCTTCACTTGTATGTTTGTTTGTTTGTAACCGACTCCTTTGGGCGCGATTTTGACCCACTTCCAGACGTCCGAATGATCTGAAATTTGGCAGGTGTACATAATTCCGGTGACAATGCATCAAGAAAAAAAAACAGAATGGCGGCTCCAATATGGCGTACGAGTTTTATGATTATGGTCCGATTCGCTTCAAAATTGGTATCTGAGGGTTTTTGTGGTCGGAGATTATGATTCTTCTGTCAAAATTGGTAAATTTCAGATGGCGGCTCCGAAATGGTGGACGAGTTTTGTGATTATGGTCTGATTCTATTCAAAATTGGTATGTGGAGGATTTTCAGGGTCAAATATTATGATTCTTTTGTAAAAATTGAAAAATTCAAGATGGCGGCTTCAAAATGGCGGCCGAGTTTTGTGATTATGGTCTGGTTCTATTCAAAATTGGTATGTGGAGGTTTTCAGGGTCGATATTATGATTCTTTTGTAAAAATTGAAAAATTCAAGATGGCGGCTTCAAAATGGCGGCCGAGTTTTGTGATTATAGTCTGATTCTATTCAAAAATGGTATGTGGGGGTTTTCGGGTCGGAGATTATGATTACTTTATTTAATTTGCAAAAAAACAGTAAAAATAATAGTTTAAAAAAAACTAAAAAAACACGCTTTTATAAAAAAAACACACTAAAAAGTAGGAAATAAATAATAGTTTTAAAAAACTAAAAAACACGCTTTTATAGCAAACCAGACTGAAAAAATTGAAAATAAGAAAAATTTGTATTTTATTTAAAAGGAAGCGTGGGGTGCATGGTATCAAAAATTATTTTATTACCTAGGGCAGTAAAGTGAGAAATGTCTCAGATCACAGGAAATTGTTGGTCGAGGTGATACCATGCACCCCACGCTTTTTTCAAAATAAAATACATATTTTTCTTATTTTCTATTTTTTCAGTCTGGTTTTTTATAAAAATGTGTTTCTTAGTTTTTTTAAACTATTATTCATTATCAAAGATTAAACCATTCAAGCTTTGCTCTCGTGGTTTTATGAGATAATAAGACCGCAAATTGCAGTCAGTAAAATTTCCAGGCAAAATGCTTCTCGAAAATAAAAATAAAAAAAAAATGAGCGATTTCATTATTTGTTGAATGTCAGGATCGAACACCCTGCGAGTTTTGGTATTACTATTGATATTGTGCAATGAATTGAAGTGATTGTAGATTCGGAAACTCTGCTGGCGAAGAGATTGATGAATGAGTTGGATCAGCTAAACCAGTGAACACATATAATACAAGGAAATATATGCAAAACTTTGTAATTGTTTATATGGAGCCTGTCTAATCGGCTAGAAGAAATTTGGACTATCACATCTGGGGTTGAACTAAAAATATATTCAGAAGAAATCAAAACATCACTCAGTACTCACTTCAAATTCAGCTCGATGTTCTATAAGAAGCAGATGCCGTAGTAAATTCGCACCAGATATCTAAGAAGGTCGTAAATCACCAACCACTTGAGTTATCAGCAGGCGGTGGATTCTACGCAGAGTTGTACCTGCCCTAGCCATCAAATTTTGTTTCAAAAGTAGGTATAATGGTATTGGGTTGAGATAATTATCAAGAAAAATCGCTTGAATATAATTGAGAATTATTTATTTATATATAGTATATGATAATAATATATATGAATATATATATATATATATATATATATATATATATATATATATATATATATATATATATATATATATATATAAAATATATTATATAATAATTATGATATACCCACTTGAAATAAAATGTTAAACTTTATACTCTATAAAAAGATCAATTTCTCGATAGAAGGTATTTATAAACAAAATTACTCACGAAGATCAGTTTCACTTCCACTGTCGTCATCCAAATTGATAATAAACTTTTCTTTGGGAATTTTTTCTATATCCATATATGACTTTTCCACCTTTTTAATATGGGAAACACACTTGGCCCAGCTGCTTTCAGGAATGTTTGCAGTTTCTGTTTGAATGAGAGCTACCACAGTTGAATTCAAGGTTGGAGAAGTATTATTTCTCCGAACTGCTGACTTGAGCTGATGCCATTTTTGTTCAATTGGGTTGAACATACAGTGATTGGGGAGAAAGTCTGAGCACCGTATGTCCCAAGCTTTCAGCCAATGAATCACAAAAATATTTATTTTTTATAGAATAGCTGCGAAAAACTTCTAGTAAATGTTTTTTTGTGTACTTTTCCTCATAGTATATATCATTATTTAACATATATTCTTTGGTGTCAGTTGAACATGGTGCTTCATCCAGGTTGGAGAAGTATTATTTCTTCGAACTGCTGACTTAAGCTGGTGCCGTTAATGTTCAATTGGGTTAAACATACAGTGATTGGGAGAAAGTCTGAGCACCGTATGTCCCAAGCTTTCAGCCAATGAATCACAAAAATATTTTTTTTTATCACATAACTGCGTAAAACTTCAAGTAAATTTTTTTTTTGTGTACTTATCCTCATATATTCTTTGGTGTCATTTGAACATGGTGCTCCATCCAGTTTTCGAGAGTATTATCCATGACGATAATACTGTTGGGTGGAATATTTGGTACGAGTTTATTTTGGTACCAGTCTTCAAATAATTTGGCTGTAGTATCATCATGATATTCGACTAAATAGTCTTTTAAGGGACACACACTTTTATTGCTCATCTATATTTCGAACAATAGGTAACAATGAGGGTGGTCGGCTACTATTGATTTATGACCTCCTTAGATTTCTGGTACGAACATACATGCAGTATCAAAATATATTATAAACAAGCACAACAAGCCCCTAGAATGATAAAACTTGACCTCCTGACTGCTTAGACTATCCATATGGATTTTTCAATGCGGCTTGAAATGGTTGCGTTACCCACAGGATTTGGATTTTTATAGCAGTACTACCACGTTCCGTCATTCTTATTGCTTATTGTATGGAAATAAAATGATCAAATCTGAAAAAATTGTCGTTTTGAAGAATGCTTTTCAGATGACTATCATAATCGGATTCATGATATACAGAAAATCCAGGGAAATGAGAAACTCTTCAGTTCGATAAGATTAAAATTGAGATTTTCATGAAAATGTGTGATAATGACAAATGTAAAGAAATATACTGGACAATCTCGAAATTGTTGTGAGGTATTTGATTAGTGCAACCGATATATTCAAGGATGTCAGCAGAGTTAGTTTGTTTCGATGACGTAATAGCTAACAGGAACAAAGAAGTGATTGAGTTAGCCCACAAAAAATATAATTAGAGGAGAACATCGTGAGTATTATGAACTGTAACCACTTCAGTTGTGAGTTTCATAAAAAAGCCTTCCAGATGAGTCTGGTTGCATTGACTTTCGACGAAGAATAGAATGAATAGCAAGCATTCGTCAATTGATTTGTTTGAAAATCAGATGTGGAATCATCTGCGACCGAGAGATGAACTCTAGTTATTAGTTCATTGTTCAAGATAGCTTCTTGCGGGATATTCATGTTGAAAAGGGATTCAAGGGATCAATTGAGGATCATTCCGTTTTCAACATTCTCCGATGTTGTTGAACAAGATTCGTTGGGCGAATCAATCAATTTTAAATGGAAGAGGAGGAAAAAAAGACAGAAAAAGTTGTGGAAGGTTTTGAATATTACTGTTCACCAAGCGAGAACATATTCCCCTCGTGGTTTCTTTTCCTAAGTTGAAATTAAAATGAAATGCAACCGTTTGATTCCCATTTTTTGGGTGTGAGGAGTCTGTGTCAGGACAATGAGCTCAGAGAACCATGGGATATGCTTATAGATGGAGTATTTTTCAATTCAAAATACGAGACTGAAAGGAAACACCTATAAGAAAGGGGATTATATTTTCGAAAGGGTCAATAAAACATCAAAACTAACTGAAATAGTTGGGAAACAAACGAAGGAAGTACAGGATTCATATGTCAATAGACTACAAAATGAGCCAATGGAAGAAATGATTTCAGTGAAGGAAAATAAAACATACACAAAATAAAGTAAGTGCTAGTTATGTCAGGAAACTTGAAGATAAAAAATTTATATTGAATGAATATAATAGATATGGAATATTTTATTAATTCAAACAATTTTTTGTTTATGGTAGAAGGAATGAAAAAAATTGAAATGAAATAACATCAGACACATCATCCTAGAGATAATAAATCATTCATGTGGTAATTTCGATGATATTGATTATTATTCCAGTTAAATTGAGATACCCACAAATGATTATTGGACTATTACTTTGAAATATGAAAATGTGGACCATATAATCCAAAATTGATTCAGGAAAAATGTCATCATACTTTTTTCGATTTATACGAGCAAAATTCAAAATTTCAAGAAAGAGGAATGCAAAAAACGTTACTAATCTGTGAATACATATGGTGTTCATAGAACAGATATATATTGTTCGAGTTTTTGAATGCAAAATCTCGAATTCTGCCAATGAATTTCGAAAAAAATTTCCTTTGTGTTAATTGCCTTTTCCAGAGCAATTATCGCCAATCTCGACCGACTGAGATTCCAGATCGATTCTGAGTGTCTTCAATAATTACCCAAGGGAACGAAAACAGGTGCTTGTTATTCCATTTACGGGGTATAATTACAACCTCTCTTCATTTCAACACGTTAATTGGAAAATTCGAAAGCACGAAATAATCACTCAGGAAAGCATTGATCACATGGAGAATCCTATAATAATTTAATTTTCCAGAAGTACCAGTATCCAGTAAATGCGACCATTTTTTCTATTGGATGGTTCGATTGAATGGCTAGGAGCAATAAGTTGGTTGCTTGTTCTATTGTCTGAAAGACCGAACACAAGGCCGAAGTGGACGAAAATATACAAAATTGTCCAGAAAGCATATTATTCACACTAATTCTTAAAACACTTGAATTAAAAAAAAAATACAATTTTCATTTGCTATTTTTGCTGCATTATAGAATATCCTTGATGAGTCAAAAATCATTTTTTTTTCAAATCGTACCATGAAAAATACTAGATCCAAAACAGATATTTGGATGGCTGCAAGAGTGGTAACGTACGGAGAGGTCGTACGGAGAGGTGAGATGGGCCGTAAAGACATTTTCACCATTCAAATCACCGGGGCAGGATGGTAATTTTTCCGGACCTCCTCCAAGAGGGACTGGATATTATTATCCTCCTACTTATAAGATTACTTCGATCGTGTCTGGCCCGTTATTCATAATATTTCTCAACAATGTAAGCAGGCTGAAAAAGTAATGACATAGCACTCGGTATCTATATGTATGATATACGAATAACTAAATCAAGAAGAGCTATCAAATACGAAATCTCCATTTCAATATAACACATGCTGTCACAAGATCTGTTTTATTCATAGTATAAAACTGAATAACATTTCCTCAGAAGTTCCGCAAAATAATGACACTGGCAAGTCGCTGATCACGGATAGTGCCAGGATGTACAGCTTTGCCAAGTGTTATTCATAATATTTCTTCACAATGTGACCAGGTCGAAAAAGTAATGACATACACTCGGTATACATACATATTATTCAAGAACGGCTATCAAATTCGAGTCTTTTTTCCAATATCACATATGCTGACACAAATCATGTTTTATTCATAGGATGAAACAGAATAACATTTCCTCAGAAGTTCCACAAATAGTGACACTGGCAGCTCAAGTAAATGCCGAATCATTGGACATATGACGTTAAAAGAAGCGGCGATAACGCTGTGTTTGAATGTCTCACTTAATTTGAGGGATTTGGGGCAGCGTTTTTTCGAATATTACGCAATATCTTCTAGGAAAAACTTAAGATGCCTAAAAACCCTGGTGTATTCACTGATTCAATTTTGTTCAGAATTTTTGGGGGACAACAAATGTAAAACGTTAAATTCTGCTTAGAACTTCATTAGTAGATGTCGCGGTTAAAACATGTTTGTTGTTTGTGTCACGCAAAATGTCAAACTTCAAACCTATGGAATTTTATTTTTCTGTCAACATCACTTAATGCCAAAAATTGTGAATTGATCCTTTATAAAGATTATAGTTCAACGAACAAGATTTCGCTCAGAACAATTGGCGCGAAAATGAGATGAAATCCTCGAAACTTACTACAATGTTTACATCTATCTGTCAAAAATCAGATTTTTCTTGAGGTCTACCTGGCGATTTTTTCAAAGTGATTTTCTCTCAAATGGCCTTTTTCGGATCATGGAAACTTCCACGAAGGTAGGAGAGTGGACTGATGTCTCTAGATGATGAATCAACTTGAAAATTGAGGTGATTGGAAAATGTCCCCGATGACATTGTTCCATTAAACTTTCCGATATAAACTATTACCAAGTCATTCAATGCCCATCTCTGCCGGACTATTACCTCTCTAACAACCTTCTGACATGAACAAAATTGGAGGGTTCATTGTAGATATCATGAAATCTGTTGATGAAGTTGAGAAATTGATAAATCCTGGTGTGCGACAGTCTAGGCTGCTTCCAGCTATCTTAGAATGACTTCTCCGGAAAAGGTGAGCCCTACTAGCAAATATGAGGGAAGAAAACAATAATCTAAATGCTTCTTCTTTATTTTTCAGTAACACCCCGCATGAGATAATCGGAGAAGGAGGGCGATCTAAACCAAGCAGTTGTTCGGAAGAACAAGGCCCACTCTCAAGTTCGATAGGCTAATGACTAGGATTAGGATAATTTTCACTTTTTAATAAACACATGAATTTCACAAGTATGCGTAGACTTTTCATTCTATGAAGATATCTTTATTTTGGCTAGTGAATTCCGAACCGTCTCAGAGGGTCCCATGGCTCTTTGGAAGAAAATATCCACTATATTTAGAATTTTAAAATACTTTTAGTCAAAAGATTGTCATCTCATAGGAAATTTCTCATGAAGAATATATATAATATAAAAGTAATAATAAAATTGTTTGACTTGCTAGTTACTAGATACATTACAATCACAAGTTGAAAAACATTATTACAATGGGCAAAGGTAGTTCAGAGAAGATTCAAATTAATTTATACATATACGAGTCATTTTACTAGTAGTGGAGTAATATTAGCTTTTAGAAGTTGGGGGATGATGGTAACTTCTTACTGTACATTAGTGATGATGTTGGTAACGACATATAAAAAGTTTCCAACCGTAAGGTGTGTGCTTAATTAATTATTCAACAAATAAGTTGCCAAATTACATTGTATATTGAATATTGAAAAAAATGAATAAATTATGGTGCCACTCGCAAAAATGGAAAATTTTATATCATAAAGGTCAATAAAATTTTTCTTTGAAATGAAAACTGTAAAAAAATGTGGGGCGGCGACTCTGAAGTGCAGCGCTGGAGGAGCACGCAGTCACGAGTGCTTTACACCAAATTTGTTATAACTTTTGATTGATTATAAGTTTTGATTGATTAAATTAACATAACAAAAGTTTAACTGAAAGAAGAAAAATGCAGCTAACGAGAAGTCCTGTTTTCAAAAGTGAAAAAATATGTATGGGAATAGTACGTAAATGAAATTATGTACGTCAAAGCAGAATTCTGTATAAAATCTTTTATTTTTATTTTCAAGATTAACATCTGAAATTTTTACAGATCACTCCCAACATAACAAATAAAAGAAGTCGATTAAAAAAAAATACAAAGCTCAAAATATTGAATAACTTAAAAAAATTACAAATTTGAATTTTGAGGCCATGCTTCAAAAACTCTAGTTTGAAATGTGATATTGAAACTTATATATGGGATATAACGAAATTTGTTGAGTGATGGTCACATTTTTCAACCGAATGAAACAAAAATACGTCGTAAGTCGTTTGATAGAGCTTCATTAGCTGCACAACTTTCACAAGAAAAGTTTTTTCTCCGAGATGTACACATAAATAAAAAATTAGTAGTGTAAATTATCATTCATGAAATCTACTTTTACGACTGGCCACGCCATCGTTTCTTCCTTGTCATATTCTGCGACCTCAAAAACCCCTATAGCATCAATTTGGGTAAAATTGCCTAACAAAATTGTTTTTCATAGTTTATACAATTAAAAAACAACAGCGCACGAATTTAAGTTTATAACTTTTTTCTGTAAGCAATTTCTAAGTAATATCAGGGGGTTTTTGTAAAATCCATGGAGTCCTCCAGGATTCCAAAATAATCCATGATTCTAAGCTATTTTTACTCCGCCATATGAAGGTAATTTGAGTTCTTGCGATAAGATAGTCGTGTTATCTGCCAAAATAATGAACACCTCTTGATTTGTCCAAAAGCTGAGAGGTTTCTTCACTCAGATAGGATTCGAACCAATTGAAGCTTCGTTCTCTGAAGCTGTAGAGATGAAGCTCACGTAACAGTCAACAGCTTTAGATATGTCGCGAAACACTTCCTTCAGACTAGAATGTAGATGTTTCAGAAAGCAAAAGAGATTGAATCTCCTGTACTTTTATTGGTTTGAAAGCAAAATTAAGTAATTGTATGTAAATTTACAGCACTTCATAACATAATCATCCGCTCCATCATAAGATTTTTATCATGAGCAAACAGGGACAGAAATACATAAGTACTACCAACTCGGTGGAGCCGTATCAATAGAAAATTAACCATACAAGATAAATTGGTACGGTGCATAATTAGAATCATTTCGTGATACCTTTCGAAAATTCTATATAACACTGACATAAGTACATGGAATAGTTTATTCTGAAATATGTTACATCGATCGATCAACCTCAAAATATTTCACAACGAATTGACATAACCTTATAGGCGACAAAAACACAATCACAGAACAGATCAGAGACACAAATCACAAAAATACCCTGTGTGGTCTGTAATTGCAGTTTACTGAATTATGACAAGAAACGACGTCGGCGCCATCTGAAACTCCAGATAACCCCCTTTATCAAGTGGGCTGGTGTCCCCCAGTTTGTCCCAATATTTTACAGGTATAAGTGAATACACCATGGTTTTTAGACATTTTAGAGAAACTATGCACACATAATATTTCATCACTATATTTCATCTTCAAGCACATATGAGGCAAATTTACGAGTTTGTGATCTCGCCTTTTCAACAAAATAATTACATGGTTGAAACAACATTTCTGTCCAAACGAGTTATGAATAGAGTTGGTCGAATGAGATATTTGGTTCATGAAAATTAGTTTTTGTTGATTGAAACTCTAAATTTGATCCAAAACCAAGAAATAATTTCACTCATACGACACCTTTATTCGCTTAATTCAAATAAATTTTATTTGATTCAACAAATTATTTTTTCTGTGTGAGTTTCTTGATGTATTTTATCATTGAATTGATTTCGAAATAAACTACATTGTTACGAAAATAAGTACAATACGTGCCTGCGATGTGATGGTCATTTATTAAGACAGAATTCCAGGAATGTTACGACTGACTGGTTCAGATCACGCTGGGATTTTCCATCGAATGATCTAGACTTTTCATCAAACTGTTCAAAGATATTGGAAGCCAAGTATTGGATAATATGAGGTCAGGCCTACCGCTGAACAAAAGTAGAGTTCAAGGTGCCGTACTTTCTAGTAGTAAACGCTGATTGAGTATTTTATCCTCAGAAAGCATTATTGTGTTGTGTTTCCGCGGTATAATGAACGGACTATAATTGATCGAGTATTTTCATTGAAAACAAACCCAGTTTCGCAACAATAAATTCGATTGTGTTTTAGAGGCTACGTCGAGCAGAATGGTTCTCTCCATGGCACCATCCTATAACTTCACAGATATCAGTTCAGTTTTCAGTCTCCTATGCCAGGGTATAGATCAGCGAAGTCACACTTCCTACTTTCCTTTATTCATTAAATTAAGAGTAAGACAAAAAAATGTGAATTCAAAAATCGCACTTCCTACTTATCCATGTTCGTTCGTTTATTGTAAAGAATGATAGAGAGCACTCAAAGGTTGAGTTTTATTCTAAATTTGATTGACAACATAAGTGTGATAAATTTCAGGTTTTAGTTTTGTTTCGACATGCATTTGAATTGGGGCAGGTACTGGTTTTATTTTCAATTGAAGCTTCTCCAAGCTTATTTCAGCTGATTCCTGTTGGAAAAAAAAAATCCAATGATTCCATCAAAAGCCCATGTCATACAGTCGAAGTTGCAAGTTGCAGTATCAGTTTCCGTCACGATGATGCTGCTTGGTTATAGTTAATGTGAAAAATGTCCGTGACAACCATAGATTTATTTTCAATCAAAGATTAAATGTTAATTTCATTATTATTGTCCGAAATGTTCATTTCTACATTTTTCCTCAATCCAGATATACCTAAACTTCACACACATGCCACTCTTTCTGATGCGTATCTGAATTTATTTATGCCTAAATGACATGGCTTAACACATATCGTTGTCTGTCATTCGAATATGAATGACGTGACACAAACTGATATGATACTGTCATTCATATATAATTGACGGCAATCAAAGTGTTAAGATTATGATCTAGTTTAATTTTTAGGCTATTTAAATGTGGTAGGTTGAAATAATATCCAACTTAGTGCATACATTTTAATGTAAATCATTGATTATTTGTCATTATCCTTGATCAAATAAATTATATATTTTGGAATATGGCTGTTCGTTACGTGTGATTGAATGGTTATTATCAAACTTGCTAACGCTAGAAAATCGATACGGAAAACATTCCCCCCATTTTCAGAACTTGATTAATTTTCTGTGATATCCGAACCATTCGAGAAGATTCCAAGATCAAATTACAGTTCAGAATTAACCATCAAAGTCTCCCAAGCATTACCAAAAGCTCCCTGCGAACATTCAGAAAATTGCTTTACCTGCACTTTAATAGAGTTGTTATGAAAAACTCCACTCGCTTCACGCACGAGCTCCCATAAAGTTTTATTCCTTTTTCCGACAACTCCCTTATAAAAACAAGCTGTTGACAGGATTTTAGGTATCGCTCTTTGTATCGGATTGGTAGCAGACCATATATTTTTTTATGTGTTACGGCAGATGATGATATTGGAAATATAAGAGGGATCTGGAGATTGTTGACGATATCCGAGATATAAAAAATACAATAAAGTGTGTACTGACTCACAAGTGTATACTTGACATATTACCGAGCAGATTGCGGCACGGGATTTTTTTCGTTTTTCTCTGCATATTTCCACATGTCCATTGGTATATGATTCAAATAGAGTCTGTGAGGGTTGGTTGGTTGGAAGCTGATGAACAAGAGATTCGACTTTCATTTGGACAATCTCTTAACACTTTTGTGTGAATAGACGTAGTGTCAAAGAATAGATATACCAAAATATACACCTTGAATCTGAATTATAGATCACTTTTAATAATACTCAATTTATTTTTTGACATTTCTAGAAACCAATGAAAACATTCAATTCAAATCATTCATGTATATTTTGGCCAATCAAAACATATCATAGTGAGGATAACTCAACTAGAAAATTGCCACGGGAGTTATTTTGTTTTTAATCTTTGACAACCTATATTTTTAATTTGACGTTTGTCATCAATGCGCATGGAAAGTGAGAAATCAATGAAAACCGGTTCAGTTCATTATATCATTTTGTGAGGAAGTGTGTTTGTGATCGTAAATAAAAAAAAATAATCTACAGAATATCACACGAGAGTTCGATAAAGTAGAAAATAATTCTCCAGATTTCTTTCTCAAACTTATTGCCATTTGGCAATAGCCACTTAAGCCCGTCGAGCACCCGTGTCTTTTGCCTGGCGACAAGTTTTCGAAAATCTGTCGAATTACTTTCACTTCATTCTCACTCTCTTGTGGTATTTACAACTGAAAATTAAAATTCTAGATCTGTTATGACTTAGGGTATGAGTTCTCTTCTTTTGCTTATAATAAAAAGTAGCAACCACTAACTTATCGATTATTTTTGTATAATTCGTTCCTATAGGTCCAGCAGTTTTTGAGAAATTAATTGATTTCCTTATTTTTTGTGCAAGACAATTAAATGTTTTACTGCGGGAATTGGATTTGTAGCTGAAATTTCTGCTGTAATTTGCCAATGTTCGATGCATCAGCTGTGTCAGGAAATTCTTGCTCTTATATACAGAGTTGGTCAAAATTTGTGATTTTACTAATATATACAAAAATGGTGTGAAGTGATTTTTTCAAATACCCTGTATATTATCGAATATCCTGTGAATAGTGAAAAAATAAAGTGTGTTTTCGACAAGAGTAATCGAGATATTATCGAACAGACTGCGACAAATGGTTTCCTTTCGTTTTCCCTAGATCAAGGCAAATTTGAATAATTCTCCTCGGATTCGTGGGATTTGTGCATATTCGGTATTTCGTACCTCCACAATGGACAGCTATTTAAGATGAATATATGATAAGTTTGCCCATAGAGCTGATGAATGGGATCATTCGACTAAGTTATTATATTTCGATGTTTTTCTCACTATCTGTAAGAATTTGGATTTCGTTAGTGGAATTGAATGGAAATTATCAATTCCGAAGAAACCATAGGGAAATATGAATATGCAGTTGAGAGAAATTATTGTATTATAGGGGACATTTTTTGAGGAAAGTGTGAAGATTGAGAAAAAACCATATGAGAGGTCGAAAGCCAGTTCTAAATAAAAAATATCAGATGAAATGTATTTCTATTCGACCATCACCCCGTTATAGTAGTTCACTTCCTCGCAGTGATAGCAAAAGAGGCAATAGCATGAATAAAGAGCAGCATAGACGTTTTTTGGGAAATATCGGAACTTATTCCCAGGTTATATCATAATTTCCTGTTTATAATTCAACTCATGTATAAAAAATCGCATTTGCCACAGTGCGACTGTCAGTTTGACAGCGGCAAAAGTTAGCTGCAACTTTAACAGCTACAAATGCACTAGTGGTTTTTTCACTCATTCATTTGTTTATCAATTACCGCGGTGATGGTTGCCAAAATTGATAGTTTGACATGTTTGTCAACAACTAATTGAATTTCTAAGCACCAATAATGAGTCGATTTGGTGAGTTTACGAACTGCGAAATCAGTCAAATTGTTTATACCTGTGTGCCTACTAATACAGTTGCGACGCAATCATCAATCTGGCGACAATTTTCCATGTTTTGCGATGCAAAAAGATATAAATTCGAGCCAAATACTTCCATCGAGAAATTGAATGTGATATTGCAAGATTGGGCATTTAATATTCGAAAAAGCAACGGAGAAGACTACAAAGAAGCGGTAGTTGAAACAATTTGGAACACCACCGCTAAAATGCTACAGAGTAAATATTATAACGAATTCAATATTGTATATAACCCTTTCACCGACATTCTGTTTCATTCATCACGAGCTGCACGTAATGCTAAACGTAAAATCCCACTAGCACAACCCGAAAAGAGAAAATGTAGTGCACCAGCTCCCAATGAATCTGAAGTATTTGCAATGGCCAGATTATATGACAAAAATGAATGGAAGGACTTCAGAAGAAATAATATTACATTTTGGCGTTTGAATTAGCTTGGCGCAGAGGAGAAGCAGCTTACTGCAATACCACTTATTTCGTATCATAAATTGAAAATAATGGAAAAGGAACTAGACGTATCGGGTATAAAACTCTATTTTCTAAAACGAGACAAGGCGGTTACAATAGATTATGTGACAGCCAATGGATTACGCCTAATATTTCAGAGAAAGATATTTGCCCAATACATTTATTCAAAAAGTTAATGGAAAAACGCATTTCTTACACCATATCTCTTTTGGAAGGAAAAAATTCTAAAGGTTGGTATAAGAATGTGCCTATTGGAATTAATGGAATTTCCAGATGGACTAAATGCTCAGCACAACGTATTAGTATAGATGTCAAACGTGTCAAAATTACAAATCACTCAAATCCAGCGAATTAATTGAGTAAAAGCGGAATTGAAGAACAAGCTCTAATGAAAATAATAGGACACAGCAATTCATCGTCAATGAAACCATAGGTACTCACAAGTTGACAAAGAGTACCATTCGAGCATTATTCAATCAATTCGTTTGGAAAAAGAAAAAACTTCTACTACAGAAACGATTAGCTGTGGCACCCGCAGCGACATTAATGTTCCTAGTATGAATTTCAATAACTGCGTTTGCAATAATTGTACATTCAAATACAAATGTGTTCATTTTCAATGTTTCATAAATGAAGTTTGCATTGATATGTTTTTAAATTTCTTATTCATTAAATTGTCCTGCCGAATTACACTCGATGTTTGCAAAATTGCAAAAGTTATAAATAATTAAGTTAAAAACAAGTATATGGTTCCGTTTTTTAAAAATATCTCAAAAACTATTTGAGGTATCCAAAATTTTTAAAAAAATTCTCATAGAGCGGGAAATTTCCTAAAAGAAAGTTTCACCTCTAGGAACTGTGCCGGCAATATTTATAATTTTCATTTATCGGCGAAAAAAAGGCTGAAAACGCGCGAATCATCTCCCGTGCGCACCGACCGAATCTGACACCTGAACAAAAGAAATTATTTCAACCGAGTAGATATTTATATTAAGGAATAATATCTACATATTTCAATAAACACTAATCCGTCGGTAAAAAATTGTTACCTCTATTTGTCAATTAATTATGCCTTCGTTAATTGAAAAATTTTATTTGTTGAATGTTATTATAGAAACACTGATAATTGTTCAACTAAAATCCTAAATTTTTTTTTACTCCTTGGAGCTGTTCCTCAGAGGCTTCAAGAAAGATCCCCGTTGTGAAATACAAAAAAATTTGGAACTTGGAATAAATTCAGTATTTCAAAGACAGTTGTTTTGTTAGAAATATTCCCGGACAAGTCGATTTTTATTTTGAATTGCACTCGTTTCCATGTAAGAAAATACAGCGTGTCTCAAATTTGAGATATGACGTCATCGACAATTTTTTGAAATGGCAATCCTATTTTTTCATGGCTATTTTCTAATAGTACCGTAAGTTACACAAGCGTACCAAATATCAAATTTTCATTTCCTGTCGTTTGTCAGATATGTAACAAACATCAACTGATGCGAGAAATGAAAGAATCTGACTCAATGAAATAATTCAGGCACAAAAAAATGGACAGGAACGGGTCCATGAAGGGGCGCACCCTCCCTTTTTCCCTCCCCCCAATAGTTGATGAGTTGGGAGATCGGTCATCACAAGTTGGCAAGGACGAATTGAACACCACATAAACAAGGTGTCGTTCACAATAAATGGGGTGTGACCTCTTTTAAGTTGTTTAGTTATGAAGTTGCGAGAACATCCATATTTTCCCCCAATAAGTTACCTTCGATCCGTCCCTGATTTATGTCAAGAGGTATGTGTTCATAATTTTTTGTGAAACTTGGTTGATGTTGACAATGTCCAACAAAAAAGTTAAATAAAAACAGGTAAGGAGAGTAGAATCTAACAAAATGCCCTACTCAACTGAAACCCACAAGATTGAAATTTCAATGATGATTGGCTACGGAGATAGGACAAGAACACAAAATGTAGTTATTCATCATTCATCATTATTAATCATCGTCAGAGTGCTGTCAATGAGGATGTCGAAATGAATGTACTCCTCTTTGTTGAAGAAAATCATCATGTTGCCACTAGGCAGATAGCTCGAAATTAGCCAATCTTCAGTGATGAAAATTCTGAAAACCCATAAGTTTCATCCTTATAAAATGACAATCCTCCAGGAACTCACCGAAGATGATCCGGATAGAAGAATCCAATTCTGCGAAGAAATGATCGATCTACTAAACAGAAATATTGTAAACATAGAAAACGACCTGTTTCCTGACGAATCAACGTTAACGTTAAATGATGAGGTGAATCGTCAAAATTGTCGTTATTGGGCAGACAACAACTCACACTGGATGAGGGAAGGCCACACTCAATTTACAGGAAAAGTTGATGTTTGGGCAGGGATTGTTGGTAATCGAGTAATAGGACCCATTTTCTTCCAAAGGAATCTCAATGGAGATAGATATTCACAATTCTTGCGGAAAGAACTAGTTCGGACTTTGGTTACTCTGTTTCCTGATCCGGATGAAGCCAACGTCCCGAATAGAAACATCTGGTTCCAACAAGACGGTGCGCTCTCCCATTTTGAAAGACCTGCCCGTGCGTATCCGGATGATGTATTTCCAGGCAGATGAATTGGTAGAAGATGAGCTGCTGAATGGCCTCCCAGGTCTCCGGATTGAACACCTATTAACTATTTCTTATGGGGGTACTTGAAAATCAAAGTTTTCAACACCAAACCGCAAAACATTGAGCAGTTACAAAAACGAATACGACGGGAGTGTAGACTAATTACCGCCCAAGTAATCAGGAATGTCCAAAACGAGTTCAAACTCCGTTAAGAATATTGTCAGTTAGTTAACGGGCAACATTTTGAGCATTTATTGAAGAAACATATTTGAGTTGACATCAGATAGATCAGGTGAATCTCATTTTCGATTTTGTTGATGTTTGTTAAATATCTGTCAAACGACAAGGAATGTGTTACTTACTATACCCTTCAAAAATAGTCATAAAAAAATTAGGATCGCCATTTAAAAAAATAGTCGATGACGTCATATCTCAAATTTGAGACACGCTGTATAACATTTTCTTACATAAAAACGAGCGTAATTCAAAATAACAATCGACCTGTCCGGGCATATTTCTAACAAAACAACCGTCTTTGAGTTACTGAATTCATTCCAAGTTAGAAACTCGCACTGTATATGATTATCAAATAAATCGAAAAGATTGGACAAAATACATATGACTACATCAAATATAACTTTCAACCAAATAGTCGATATTAAATCGAATAAATTGCTATTCTTTTCGAATCAAATTGTTTCGCCATATTGAAACGACAAATTTGTTTGACAGAAATAACATTTGTTCGATTTATACTTTTATTTACTTTGTGTGTTTACATGATAAATCGCTACCAGGAAATCAATCCCAAGACCATCTAAAAATAGCCGGGATAATCGTTGAATCCATACCTAGAATCAAGTTAAAGAATCCTGTATATTTATGAGATTCATGGGTCATTTCTAAATGCTTATATTGAAGCTTTGGCCACCGATAGTGATCCCTTCTTCCTTCTACTAGTTATTATTATGAGGAAAGAGCAGACATGTTTTTTCTGCACTCGAGTAGAATTGTAACGCAAAACGAAATACCTTCATGCAATGAAGTGAGTCCATATACCGAGCAAACAATATTGATTTACCGATGGTAATTGAATTCCCGATAACGAGGTTATATTTACGCAGACACGGTGCTTCTGGAGGTGAGTGAATGAATATTCTGAAAACTACTTGTTCAAACAGCAATTTTCTACGAAAATTGAGCTTTATATTCAACAGCGAGGGTACTGGAAATGTTTATTTATTATAGTGATACATCCAACAGACAGAAGATTCCAATTGTAGGAGTATATAACGTAAAATTTGTCTAACACAGTATACTTATTCTATGTTGATATGCTAACAATAACTGATGAAGTAGCAATACTTTCTGAAATAACATTTCAATTCGAAATGAGCCTATATAAAGTTCGTTTGAATTGGAAGGCATTTGAAACAAAAAATATCCACGCAGGAAATATTGTTCAGACATTATAGAAATGATGTTGAGAATTCGGTACATCAATACGAAAGGTAAGGTTCGTTCTAGAGGCTGAACGAGGAATATTGAATTTCAATAAAGATAGTAATGTTGATGAATCGATTTCATTGTGTTTAAGATTAAGCATGAAAGTAAGGTCAGAAATTTCATGACGTTATTTCAAAGAAAGCATATTGAATTCATTCAAGAGAAGATTATACTCACAGTGTCTTTCTGGGTATGAACTTTGAAATAAATGAATTTCAGAAATCTACGTTGAACATTTTCTCAGTTTGTCAAAGTATTTTTCATGATGTCGATTTCATATCTGGTTGCCGTATCCCAATTTCGATCTTACCAAAGCAAAAAATTTGCATTTCATTGCTTCTGATTTGAATTCTTTGCAATTTCGTATGACAAATCCAAGAAGACGCACTGATGTATTTGTTATATTCTCTTTTGTGTGACGAGAACGTTAATTTCGCGTCAAACGTTATTCCTAGAACCGTAACGATGGTATCCTTCAATAAATGATTGTGGACAATTGGAGATCTACGTGAGTATGTCATAATTTTGCATTTGCCAATGTTCAGTGGCAAGTTATTCGAGTCACATCATTCGACCAAATTATTTATGTCGTGTCAGACCGTAGGATCTCGAATTCCTTTATAAAGTTTCATATAGTCTGCGAAGAGAAGTTTTTCATTTTATGGAGTCACAAATGTTGTTTACAAATATAAGAGATAAAAGTGGCCCTAGGTTTGAGCCCTGGATTTCAAGTTCGTCCGTTCGTTTGTTGGTTTGGGTCAAATCTTGCAAGTGAATTTTGACCGACTTCTCGTCGGTCAAATGAAAATTTGACAGGTGTTCCGGTTACAATGCATTATGGAATTTTTGTTGGAGAAAGAACAAAATGGTGGTTCAAAGATGGCGGACGAGATTTGTAATAATGGTCCGATTTGATTCAAAATTGGTATGTGGGGGATTTCGGGGTCAGAAATCGTGGAATTTTTGTCAAAATTGATAAATTCAAGATGGCGGCTCCAAAATGGTGGACGAGTTTCATCTTCATGGTCCAATTCGATTAAAAATTATCAAAGATCATTATCTATGGAAGAAGTCATCAAAACGCAGCCGTGCATCTCGCTGTCATCATTTAACGCTTCACCTAATTCAATTGCCCGTTTGTTTGGCGCCGACTCAAAATCAGTTACTAACATTAGTTTAGGAGCTCAATTATCATTTAGACTGAGAAGGTTTATTTTATTTTTTGCTTTTCAGTTGATTTTTTCGTCGGTTTAATTTTTTGTTAAAAAGTTTTCATTTTTTACTTTTCAGTTCCGTATTTCGTCGGTTTAATTTTTTGTTAAAAAGTTTTTATTTTTCAATTTCTTGTGGCTGAAATCTACCAATTACTACCTACTTATTTTTTTATTACTTCCAAAATACTTACTTACCCACCTTACTTCAACTATTACCAGTTAACCAATATGAATTCCTGTTAGACATTTACAAAAAATAACTTCATTTTAATCGTGGATTTTTCAATTCACAGAAAAATCTTTCTATCAATATTCAATTGACAATGTTTCCCTTTTCAACATGATTATCTACTTTTACTATTTGTTGTAATATAAATTATTTTCGTTGTTCTGGTTAGTTCATTCCATCACTTTGTATATCATTCCATCCTCTCATGAAATATACTGATTTTGACGGAACAAGAATAATGTCAGTAGCGTCATTGTCATTGTCAACTACGTATGTGTGTGCTAATGTTCACTAGTGAAAAATCAATTATCCCCTATTTTTCTACCCGTTAGGGTAGCCAATTCCTTTCGAAATCCAAATATAAGGTATACCCTATCTATTAAAGAAAGAATCATCCAAATCGAAGATTCCAGTACAAAGTTATGCCTGATAGAATCGGTTAACGGACCAGAATCCAGAGGGTGAGTGATTAATATCCTTCATTTCGCTACCCTCAGGGGTCGATTTCATCTTTAAAATTCAAATGCGACCAAAATCAAAGTACACCCTATCCACTGAAAGAAAAATTATCGAAATCGGACGCCTCAGTAAAAAGTTATGCGTGATCATACATAAAAAAATATGATGGAAAAACATAAAATATACGGATCGAATACAGAACCTCCTCCTTTTTGGTTTCGTCGGTTGAAAATAAAAGCCATCGCAGAATTAGATAAGGAGCTGTTGAAGCAGATGATTTAAAAATGGAGGAGGAGGATGAGATGTTGATGGAGAAGTTGCCAGAGCAGATGCAATTTTCAGCAAGTATACAAGACCCAATAAAGTGAGATCCCAGAGCCAGCAAACCTACGTCATTTCAGCAGATTGAAATTTCAAGAATTATTAGTGTGATTGAGAACGTATGTGTACTTGATAGTTTGGGAACGTGGCCCTTCTACATGTAGTAGGTACAAAAGTACATGAAAAACTTTTTTCACTTACGTTGAAGTATGGTAATGCTTTTGACAATCAGTTTCGTCCCGTTAGCCGAGCGATCAAATGCGCCAGATTCAAGTTCTCGATCTCAAAATTGGAAAATGATTTGTTTCGGGACAAATATTCAATAACAAATGAAAACTTTTCAACAAAAAATTAAACCGACGGAATACGGAACTGGAAAGTAAAAAATAAAATGAATCTTTTCAGTCTGAATAACTGAGCTCCTAAACTAATGTTAGTAACTAATTTTGAGTCGGCGCCAAACAAATAAGCCAATGAATTAGGTAAGGCGTGAAATGATGGCATCGAGTTGGGCGGTGACATTCTGATAATTTTTTGAAAGTAGTTCAATGATCTTCGTTAATTGTTTGTTGGCGCCGACTCAAAATTAGTTACTTACATTAGTTTGGGAGCTCAGTTATTCAGACAGAAGGTTAATTTCAATTTTTACTTTTCAGTTCCGAATTTCGTCGGTTTAATTTTTTGTTAAAAAGTTTCTATTACTATTACTAACTGCTTGTTTTTTTATTACTTTCAAAATACTTACTTACACACCTTATTTCAACTATCACCAGTTGAATAATCTGATTTTCTACTTTAACTATTTGTTGTAATATAAATTATTTTTGTTGTTCTGCTTAGTTTATTTCATCACTTTGTTTATCATTCCATCCTCTCATAATATATAATGATTGTGATAATGACACTGGCGATCTGTCATTGTCAACTACATATGTGTGCCAATGTTCACAAGTGAAAAATCAATTATCCCCTATTTTTCTACACATAAAGGTGGATAATTCCATTCGAAATCAAATAATGATCAACTATTAGGTATACTCTATCTGATGAAAGAAAAATCATCCAAATCGAAGATCCCAGTACAAAGTTATGCCTGATAAAATCGGTTAACGGACCAGAATCCAGAGGGCGAGTGATCAATATCCTTCATTTTGCTACCCTCAGGGGTGTATTTCAAAATGGGAGCAACTTCGAAGTACACCCTATCCACAAAAAAAAACATTTCGGAATCGGACACCTCAGTAAAAAGTTATGCGTGATCATACATAAAAAAATGATTGAAAAAAATAATATACGCGTCGACTAGAGACCCTCCTCATTTTTGGTTTCGTCGGTTAAAAACAAATCATTTCCCAATTTCGATGGAAAAAATCAAACAAAAATCGTCAGGCAACCGCTCGGCTAACTGGACGATATTAATTGTCAAAAGCATTACCATACTTCAACGTGAGTGAGAAAGTTTTTAATGTACTTTTGTAACTGCGACATGATAAAAGGCCCCGCTTTCTAAGCTAGCAAGTATGCATACGTTTTCAACTACATATCACACTTCTCATACTCAAAATTTCAACTTTGCTATAATGACGTAGGTTTGCCTGCTCTGTGATCTTGGTCTATAAGGCTTAGTTGGAGAGTTCAAATGAAGATTATCTCTCTGAGTCAAGTGGTCATGGTTGTTGAGTCAAATCAAATGGCAAGTTAAACTACCACAAATCGAACTTGATTGCGATATGAAGGATTTTTTGCAATTTTGGGATAAATTCAATATAATTCATGAAAAATTTGAAAAATTCCAATACCGCAGTCAAGCTACAGTCCCGAATTGAAGAGTACGGCAGCATTTCGAAAGCTCCCCTACGACAGCCGATAATTACTCAAATGTTATTGATAGTCCCAGATCTCGTTTTGGTCGGGAAGATTTGTTAGTCGATGTGTACATTCGGGAAACTTCGAAATTAATTTTGAGTATTTTTATTCCAAAAACGAAGCTCAGCGACCTCTATAATAAATTGAAATCTCAGTTCAGGTCTCTCGAAACTTTTGGTGTGAATTCAGACGAATGCGCAGCTATGTTATACCCTCTTATTGAATCTTGTTTGCCAGAAAATATTCTTCTTGTTTGGCAACGAGGCACAAGTTGAAAAATCGTTTGGATAACTTGATGGAATTTTGGGGGAAAATGTTGAAAGTGAAGAAAAAATACATTTGGATAACTTCATGGAATTTTTTAGGAAATAAGTTGAAAGTGAAGAAAAAATACATTTGGCACTGTCAGGTTTTGATTTTCAACATAAAAAAAAGATAATCCAACAACAAATCTCTCAATACCTACTGCTTGTGTGATTATAAAGAAACGACAAAAATATCTATTTATGAAAAATGAAATATCCTCGTAGAAATTGGACGTTGCTATTCATTGCTGAAGTTTGAGAGTTGTGTGTTTTTACTGTAGAAAAATATGCAACAAAAAATAATAATGAAATATCTGATACGAATACTGTAACTGAAAAGTGTGTCACTGTCAAGAATTTTATCCAATACTTCTCTTGATCAAACTCATTTACAAACCACAGTTATAACACTTTGCAGGAACGAAGTATTGCGTTGAGTTGGAGCTATTATCGATACAGGATCGCAAATATCCTTCATAGCTGAGCACACAGCGGAGCAACCGGGATAATCAAAAGACAAAAAATAAAATGAATATTCTTAGGGACACAAATTACGGAATAATAGCCGTACTCCATTGCAAAAATAGAACATCTGCGGATTGGGCCTACTGGGGATACCACAATTTGAGAACGCGCTGTTCACTCCATCTCATGTGATGTGAAAATGAGTCGACCTTTAATTACGAAAATTATTATAATACAATGAATAGATACAATTGATTTTTGAAAAAAAGAGGCGAGCAATCGGACAAATTTTTGAAAGAATGTACAGGCTTACAAAAAAAGTGTTGTTACAAAAAAAGTTGAGAATTTAATCTGCTTTAGATTTTTGTCGTGTCATGCCCCCATAAGTACCAGAAGAACGTTCAATCATAAGAAACAACCAGATATTAATAAATATACATTATATCTAATTCACTGGGAATAAAAATAATGTTCGAAATCAAATACGCGACCAAACTGATACACAAGGAAAGGAAATGGTCTCGGTTAGATTATTTCCAAGTAATTGATGCTCCCTATACGTCAAAGTTCTCACTTTGACGAGCAATTTCTCAAGGAAGGATTCTTCAAGTATAGGAACCCTATATCTGATATTTACTCACTGTTATTTGGTCTTCTCTTGAAGGAGTGATCCCTCATTAACATTTTGGTGGTCAGGTGTGTGGTTTTTAAATGAATAACACCATGTATATGGCCAGACTTAACATTCGGTGTTGCAGGAGTGGTGTGTTGATTCATCACACCCTGTATATAACCGGTCTGGTGTTTTCTTTAAGGGATTGTACCCCGATATATTAGGCCAGTGGCATAACAGTCGTAGGATCAACCTTCAATCCAAGATTTTTCATCAGGACCGGAAAGTTAATACATTGTAACAGAGCATTTTTTCAGAGCTCCGTCAATAAGATTGGCTAAAGCAACTTTGTCATAACTTTGGTACGTCCCTGACTATTTGGGGTTACCACTCATTCCGGCCTGGCGAAATGTTTCATTCCTCTTTTAGAAAAATGAATGTATACACCCAATGCTACTGGAAATACCGTAAAAATCATGCTCAAATTATAACTATGAATCTTAGAAAAAGGGAGAAAAGCTCCTGATGGGATGGTTTTTGTGAAAGGGGAAAAAGAAACCAAAATCGCGATTGGAGAAACCATGTCATTTTTTGTAACCAGCACGAAATCATGCTTCAGATCACCGGTCCAGTTTCAATTTGTCGTACAAAAAGTGCGCTGTCCTTACCCTAAGCCAGTAACTCATTGAAGTTACAAAAAAAAAATTATAGTGAGAAGTGATCCAGAAGAGTTGAGGTATCCGTAAGTGGAAAATTGTGAATAAATTGTATTGGAGCTTGGTTTCTCAGTGTTCTGAAGCACCCGAAAATTTATTATTTCTGCATTATGATAATTTTATTTGTTCAATTATTGGCGGGGAATTCAAATATAATTTTTGCATTATTATTATTTCATTTTTTCAATTATTTGTCGTGAAATCTAAATATTAGTTCTGCAAGATTATTATTTCCTTCGTACAATTGTTAACCGTTGAATTTGCATATTATTTCTGCATTAAAATTATTTCATCTGTTCAATTATTTACCGTGAAAGTTAACTATCATTTCTGCATTATTATTATTATTCCATTTGTTCAATCATTCACCGTGGAATTCAAATATTAATTCCGCATTATTATCATTTATTTCTATCAATTATTCACCATATGATTCAAATATTATTTCTGTTTTATTACTATTTCTTTCGTTCGATTATTTATCGTTGAATCTTGATATTATTTATTATTTCATCTGTGCGATCATTTGACGTGGAAATTAATTCGGTAAGAAGACTACATGGTGAATATTGGGTTATTCTATTTCCAATTGATACGACAGAAATTCTCTTGAAATCGGTTAACTGTTTGATCTGCTACAATTCGAATATTTGGTAATTTTATAAGTATTTCCCATTATATTGGTTTTTCTTTTGTTATCTACATAGTTCAGCTCAGGGTGATATTGAAACCCTAGTGATTTGTTGTTTGGCGCTAAGGTCAAACCTATATGATTAACTTCGACTGCCAAGTTGGGTAATGTAAAATTATAATTTTTTCTCTGAAACATTGGTGTCCTCACGGACTCTTGCAGGTGTTTTACCAAGGAAAATATTTCACAAGTAGTTTACAGATTTGTCGCCCTGATAATTGTTAAGTTATGTCCTCAGTTGATTAAGTTCAAGAAAAAGGCCAAATATCAACAACTGTCGCAAAGGTTTACATCACTTCGAATGGTAAATTTCAGTTTTTCATCGTCTGCAGTTCAGGAAAAACGCCAAATACTGACGTGTAACAGAATTGCATAACAACCGTTTTTCCCCCGCTGTTCGAATTCAGGACCTAACCTGTCCCGGAAAATACGAGCAGAGCAAAAGTTTACGAGTTTTACAATCTATATTCTTGCTCCGGAAGTTTTCGAAATAATATTAATTTTATGATTCGAAAAGGTGATTTGGTAACGACTCGTTTTATTGCTCCACTGAGGGGATGATAGTTACTTCATCTTATGAAAAACACTGTGATGCTTAGTCGTCTGTATCCAAGCCCCATTTCCAGCGTTGTTTGGGATCAGGGAAATCGCCGGGCATAAACAACTGTGAAAAACTCAAAATATAAAAACTTTGTTAAAATAATTATCGATTCGTATCCTGAGTCGGCCAACTATCCGTGTTCCAGAAGAAATCTTTTTTATTTGTTAAAAGGTTACAGTAATACCGAATTACGAACAATCTATATAGTTGAGGAATAAGTGGGGTTTCAATTCCACATTATGGAGCTGTACATATAGGGTTATATATTATACTCCTATTTGAAGGTCGCCAGACCGATTTGTATATTTAAGCAAAAATAATTGTATCTACAAATTGTTATAAGAAACCATAACTACAAATTGAACATACCAGATGATTTAATAATTGTTACACGCTGTGTTTACTGTGGAAAACCTGCCTCATTTCATGCAAAAAGTTTAGTAGTTCCGAAGAGTTACAAATCAAGTTTCAGAATTAGTAGAAACATTTCAGTTTCGCTGTCTTTCTGGGAGACATAACATCAACCGGAGTCAATTACCCAGAAAATTGAACTTAAAGCCCACAGTCTTTCAAAAAATTCAAAAATGAAAGTGTCAAAATACCCTTGGACGTACTGTTTCTCTATTTGTTGCTACCCTATCAGTGCATGGAGAAAATCTGTCGCCCAAAATTTGAAAAAGAGAACGGAACAGGATTTCCTGCATAATATTCTGGCGTCATTAATAGCCCGAATTTCTAGAAGTTTGAGGGTTATTATTCGGACCGTAGAAAAACACGTCACAACATAAATCAACATCGTTTCTATCCCAACTTTTGTAGGGCTAAGAAATAGCCGAGATGATCGTTGAATCTATAGCAGGAAGCGAATAAATATATTGAAATTCTGATCACCAATTATTCCTACTAGGTATTATAAAGAAAGAGCAGTTTTTTTTTGTATTCGAGTAGAATTGTAATGCAAACCAAAATATCTTCGTGCAATGCAAGTGAGTCCATATACCGAGCAAAGAATATCAGTTTACCAATGGTAATTGAGTTCCCGATATCGGGGATATATTTACGCAGGCACGGCGCTTCTTGAGGTGGGTGAATAAATATTCTGAAAACTGATACTTGTCCAAACGGCAATTTTCTGCGAACATTGAGCTCTCTATTCAACAGCATGTATACTGGAAATGTTCAGATTACACAACGGAAATCTCATATCGTAACCTAGAATATGGTTTTAGCTAATTGAGTTGATTATTTTCAAGAGTTTGTTGATAATGGAAACTTTTTTTGTTTCGTATATTCTGTCAAAATGTCTTCTTGGCTCACGAATGGAAAAAGTTTGAAGGGGGTGGAGGAAAAAAGGAGGAATGGTGCAGTGGCTTAGCGCCCGCCTCAGGAGCGAAAGGTCCTGGGTTCGATTCTCAGCCAGGGCAGAAATTTTTCATTTGATACTGGCAATCGGATTGAAAATTTCGTAGCTGGGCTTAGGATGTCCTTCGATGATTCGCTGTTGCGTTTAAATCAATACCTCTGCTCCTAGGTGGCGTATGGAGTTAGTAACACGGCCTACCCAGGATACTGTGTAAATGATACATTATTTGTTTGTGATTGTCTTGTCGTCATTGACGTGCATTGAATAATCGGGGATTTCAGTATTGCTTGGAGCAAGACATGCTGCATCCCCACCACAACATACTTCTAGTCTACGCCGGTTGAAGGCCGGATGGAAACGGATTACCCGCTAGAAGGAATGTCCTGAATGCGCCGAAAGAAAGCAAGAGGACAATAATTTATTTGGAGAAAGAGAATGGGAAAAGTTGATGAGTATTTCTTGCTCCTGAACGAGTTCGAAATCAATATTTTTGTATTCAGTGCATAAAATGAGTGTTTTTTCAATGTCATCTGAGGATGTTAGTTTTTGGCCGAGACCGCAGGTCGGGCCAGAAGTTCTTCTGAATGTGCCAATAATTTTATAAACGAAATACAAGTTATGCCCCAAACCTCACAATTTTTTCCGCTAGATGACGCCAACTTTCGCATCGCGTATAGCGCTCAATGATGGAGACGCGTACGTGTATGAGGGTCTACGTTGGGTAAGCTCATGATTTTCGGCAGCTAACCTAACCTACAATATTCCGATATATGTGGATCTGACCTAACGTGAAATATATGAGGGTCTAATCTTACCTATGAATCACTAGCTTTTGAATTTGGCGCCTAACCTCACTTGTCATTTGATAAAGAACATGGCCGCCTGTCATTGGAAAAAAACATGGCCACAAGTCTTTGGAAATAAACATGGCTGCTGCTAAGAAAAAAAACATAGCCACCTGTCATTGGAAAAAAATATGACTGACGCCAACACTTCTTGTGTAAGTGTAAATTTGAATTGATAAATATTGTCTAAAATATGTCATATATTAATACTTCCTATAGATCTTGACATGGATTAGAAATAACTAATTCTTCACTTCATGTCAAGAAGTGAATATCCTCCACAAGATCAAACATTTAATCAATACTTCCTATACAATTTCACAGCATACAGTCATCTCCCTTTGTCGTTACTATAGGAATGGTTTGTTGGCACGCCGCGTGTTTGACTGTCTCACATTCATGTTTGTTCGTAGGGAAACTGGGGACGGTTGACCATAGTAACAAATTTTGAAAAAAAGATATGAAAATTGCCTCTGAAAACTTTTAAATTATGTCATATAAATAAATAAATGTATTTCTTTCGAAATGTGTTAATTCGGCGTTCTTTTCTTCAGGTTTCAGTTATTCCTTTTTGAATGCAAATGGGTCAAACCTCCCTATCCATGGGAGACATGACCAGGGCTTCGAGAGATGTGACCATGTAGTGGATTTTGTAGTAATTAATTAACTTCTACAAACAACAGTATATGTATTCAATTCATACACAAACACGTTAGAATATTACTTAATATTAGAAAAGCTACTGAAGTCAAAATCAAAAGAAATCTTGAGCACTGTACGTTCTGTTTCCCTCGAGAAATAAACTGCGGCAGCCTTATTTGAATGTCCTCTTCTGGTATAATGGCTGTATCTTCCGAAACAGGATATATTAACAAATACTCCTCTCCTACTCTTCTCAAAAAAGTTACTCCATACTCTTGAACAGGCATTTTTCAAGTGATTCTACCAACGGTGTCTTTGTGCTAAATTTCACCAAGCAGAAATCAAGCTGCCCATCAGGAAAATCTGCAGGGTCAGAGTCCTTGTCGCTGAAATCACTTGGACGTTCTTTCTTCTCCGTGTCACATGGAAAAATATCTTTTTTAAATCATCATTTTCTTGTACCATGTCTTTTCCTCTGACTTTTTAACACTGGAGTTTGATTTTCCCCTTCAGAACTGTCGACTATTTTCCGTTTAACGAGTTCCGTATTCTTTGTTTCCTCCTTGTTTTTCTCCTCCTTCCTCAACATATACCCTTCTGCAATTTTGTCTTCATAAGGAGTTGTTGTCAAAATTAAGGAAAATCGTTTTTTTCCTCCACGTGCAGTTGTTTTTCAGGGTGGAGCTTTTGGAAGCGGACGAACATCTTCAGGTAAATATTTCAAGTTGGAAACTGATGTGTTTGGACGGTAATGTAGGGTTGAAACAGGAGTTGAGGTGATATCTTTTGATAATATATGTATTTTTAACCGCCGAAACCAGGAATGAGGAGATTCTCTAGTCGACGCGTATATATTTTTTTTTTATGTATGATCACGCATAATTTTTTACTGATACGTCCGATTCCGAAAATTTTCACTTCAGTGGATAGGGTGTACTTTTAAATTGGTTTCATTTGAATTTAAAAGATGGAATCCACCCCTAATAGTTTCTTCCAATTCTGGAGTTCGGACTGCTCTGCCAAACGACGGTGGAGACTGGTGAATGTTGGAGCTGAAGACAGTACTCGATTAGGAATTCGTTTCTGGTAAATACATCTTGCTTCGCGCGCATTGCCATCCGCAAGGCCATGAACAAAATGCATATCGGCTAAATGAGCATTATTGTTTAAATAATCCATTTTTTCAAAATTAATATTTTTAATTTCACAGAAACTTTAACAAAACAACAAAACGTATAACTGTTATTACCAAAACTACCTACCTAAATGTCAAATTCATTTCCCAAGCATTTTTGTGAAAAATGTAAAATAATGGTAATAACTTCAACACGTATCGATTGTCAAATAATCGACCAAATATCTAGAAAACGGTTGCTCATAGTGACTTGTAACATGAGTAGCTTTTTTACGTAGATATGATAGAGGAATTGACTGTTTTACTTGGAAATGTGCTAGAGGTACGCTCAAAAAAGTTATAAATCTTAAAAAAGAACAAGACACGTAGGTGGCGCCCCCTACGAGTAAGAGCAATAATAACATCAGTGTCGAATTTAACACCTCAAAAAACTCTTCAATGATAATTTTTGTTTGATTAAGGTCAGTATTTCGAAAGTTATTTGAAAAAAACGAAAATAAAAATGAAACTTAAACACCCTGTATCTTGGAAACGAAGCGTTTCCGGATATATATTTATTTGAACAATTCATATAAGAATATCGTGAGGAATCACCTACTGATATTTGTCAAAGTACTTTTGAATCACCTTGTATTTCATAACATTCATTTAATTTTTTTTTGCAATCGAAATATATGTAAGTAGTGAAAATAAACAAATAACAAATTTACAACAATATAGCCTTTCATTAAAAAAAAATAACGATGACGTCACATAATGTAAGGTGGTGGGGGAAAAAAATATCTTTAAAAAAGGTGGAAAATTAAAATACAAAATCAACCTGTCCAAGCTTCACCTCCGAAAATGAATAACTCGTAAGATAATGGAGGGTTTCCACACTTTGTGAATGCACTATATGATGAAATGTATTGATCAAGATATTTGAAACAAGTTCTCCTCTGCATGGCTAACGTTGATATTTCTCTGAATCAATTAATAAATACTAACCATGAAACTGGAATTACTTCAAAAACACAATGTCGCAACTTTAAATGAACGTTGGTACAGGTCTCACCAGTGGTCACTTCATAAAAATTGTTCGAATATTACTGGCACCAAAGGGGGTATTTTTGTTTCTGTTCTCCTGTGATAATTGAATAATGCAGACTGAAAAAACTCCCATGGTTATAAAAAGGATCTAATTTTCCAGATCCCATTTTAGGAAAAATACTTTTAAGTTGAAAAATTTCCAATCTCCTTTTCAACATACCTCTCCTTTTCATCATACGAAGTTCCGCATATCTAGCGCGGAAATTGTGTTGCCATTCTGAGCAGAAAATATTCAAATTCATTTCAGAGTGAATTCCATTATTATCTTTTCATTCGCACTACGTTGGACCCGGTTTATTAAATAACCAGAAGAATACTCATAGCTCAACATTTTTGTACACTGATGACTCTCTGGGAGGGCAATGTTTCTGAATTATATCATAATAAAGCCAACCCCACATAAAGTTAATTGCGAGTAATTCAACTTCCTCGCAATATGAAGCGCCATGTACGTTCAAGAGAGCGCGAAACGTTGCGGTATCAAGGGCTCACCAGTAGGGTGGTAAAACGAGGTCATAATTTCGCATTGCCCCGTTTTGTCGGGAGGGACTTCTATATGTACAAGTTCATCACTATTGCCGATTGTTAAATGTTTGCCCAATATTCAAAGAAAAATAATATTTGGGGTTAACTCCATCAAAATGGAAATAAAAGTATTTCCAACGAAATCTCTCACTTGTCACAGACAGACTTGAAATTTGGCATCGCACACATATTTTTTTTTTATATTGGATCAAGCATGACTGCATCGACACAAGTAAATAATTTGTTTGTACCTATATATCGAAAGAGGAGATTTTTGGTTTCAAAAAACTCATTTATTCAACATATTTGTTAACAAAATACGAAGATATGCATGAATGAGAACTGTATTCATGTTAAATTGATAAAGAAATTCACTCAATTTGAGAAAATGATTCATTAACTTCAATATAAGCAGTGCTTTGAGTTGAAAATCCATTTATTTCATTGAAACACAAAACTTCCTTGATTCAAAACTATGAATTACTCTCAAAAACATTTTTTTGATTATTGAATACTTCGAATGGAAAAAGTCAAATCAATGATCTGAATCTATGAATTATTCTTAATGTAACTTTTGTGATGGTACCTCTTGGTGGATCGCCTACCAAATAGACACTTTGGAAATATGTTCTCTTTGAAATATGCTCGTTATTGTGTCTCTTCTGCATATATCATTCAACTGCCCTCTCCATGTTTCGTTTCAGAGTGATATTATGGAAGGTTATTCTATTCGTTAGTTGCGATATTCGAAAGTCTAGAGTGTCTTGCTTCGAATTATATTTCATTTGTTGAAAAAACTCTTTATCATATTTCACAACGTTTATTACCCTCTTCGACTGAGATGGTACATGTTTCGGACATATGAAGGTCCATCATTAGCCAAAAACGGAGAATAAAACCATGGGATTTGAAAATTGAGATTTTTTAAAAGGTTCAAACTATTTTTGAGGAACTTGAAATCTCTTCATGTTTGTTAAAATTCAAAATTCAGGTTGAAAACAACTACAAAAACAGAAGCCAAACTCAAAGACATGTCGGATGATGTGTACTTAATACACAATCCGACCAATCGGCGAGAACTGTGTCTTTGGTTTTTGACTTGTTTCTATTTGAGATTTTTTATTTTAACAATTATGAAAGGCTCAAAATGTTTTGATTTTTTTTAAAACTTTTTACTATTTTTTCTTTTTCAAATCCCATCCGTTTGGTCCTCAATTTGCTGTGTGCATTAGGCTGGAGGGGATAGATGAAACTATGACAGCGCCCATGATGGCAGAAGTAGGTAATGATCCTGGTAATCACTAATCACAAGCACAAGCTGAAACTTTTAGATTCTGAGGCTCCCCGTTCATTCACAAATCCCTTAAAATATTGTTCCATACTTCAGATGAATAAACATTATTATTATCGTACATATAATAACAATGAACCCTCGCTATTGCTGTGTAGTTGATTGCAAAAATAGTACGTGTAAATTTTATACATTTCCAACTGCATCACAAAAACTGCAGCAAAGAGATAAGTGCTCTGTTATTCCTCGATATTTCAATCTCTAATTCCGGGACGTGAGGTTTTCATTCGATGAATATTTGAGATGTTTCCCGTTTTCTATTTGATCGTCTAGAAGTGGGTAGTAAAAGTATTAACCAAGTTCCGTGGGACGGGTGTTAGCCGGTGTTGAAGAGCAAATAGCGACTCAAACTGCGAGTTTGGAAACGTCTGGACGGTGTTGTGAACTGATCAGTCAGCCTTATGACCAGAGGACAGAGATACTTCTGATGTCTTTCTAAGTTGTCTATCAAAGACGGCATTCTATCAGGACAAAGTACCTCGCAGAGGATTATCAATTTGTGTTGTTATTTTCAGGAACTGGTTTCGGTTACAAAAGCAATTGGCCTTACATCTGAACTAATGTTGAATGTAATGCAGTTCAAGTTAAAAGAGTGAACATTGTTACTTGTGCTTTATAAGAAATACCTAATATTTTGTGGACAATTATACGTGTTAGAGAGGGTTGAACGTGTTTGTATTATTTGGGAACCGTTCAACGTTCTTATATCCTTGCAAGGGTTGAAGTGGGATCCCATATCCAGGTACAATTGTGAACCTCATTCCTTTCCTGATTATTATATCATTTGAGAATTTCATTATATAGTTTTGTATTGAATCTGATGTTATTTAGTGGTTTCCCGTCAGGTTGAAGCTAGCCAGGGTTATATGGGTACTTTTTTTTGATTTGTTGAACTACTTCGCTTCCTCAGTTCTTTATGTTCTCAAGAGCTTATGAACCTGCGACCTTAATAAACTAACAAAGAGCAAGCACATTACTTGCCGTACCCAAAAGAACACAGAAGTAGCATTACTTCATGATATTCAAAATATCATAACTTTACATGGATAACCTCTAAATGCGGTGAACTATCGTATCAATACACATATTTTTTATCATTTACTTACTTTTTTCTTTGACAGAAAAAATCTTCGATTTATCTTGAACTAGTAGTGAGCACAAAATTTTAACATCCTGGTTGATTATTTGGAAATAGTTGAATAAATTGAATTGTTACACAGTGAGTATTGGAAATAAAACAGGAAAACTTCAGCCATCGAGTCATAAGAGGGCATTACCAGTCATGCACACAGCGGATAGGTCCGGAACATGTACATTCCCCAAATATTGTGAGGTATGTCTAAGAGTTTTTTTAAACATCCCATTCCCTCCACTTCAACATACTTCTTCCACAAATTATACTTGATTTTCTTAATTTTTTCACTTCAATATTTGCCTTCATTCAGACAATTGTTTCCTTGTATGGTACAAAAAAATTCATGAAGTTGCTCTCTAGCCTTGTTTATATTATTATTCTTGTGATTACGATGTATCGAATTCGTTTTTCTTGGACATTAAATTTATTTATGTTTCTGTCTATATCTCAAGCTATATAACAAAACTCAAATAATTAAATCAATACTTTCCAAAGCATCCCGTGAAAACACCATGCAGAAATCTCCTGATGAATGTGCTCGAATCTCAGGAAGTCAGATAAACTAAATTTATTTGGAGTTCCGCAAGTAACGACATGGATTCAAACATACATCACAATTCATCAGGAACACAGCGCTCTAAAACCATGCTCAACAGACGGAAATCCAGACTCGAACAGTTACTTACCGTTCTATTTCCCAAGTTTTTCACGCGACAATGTAGTAAAACGGTTTTTCCGACGAGTCCGGTGATGTTAGAATTTATTGAAGTGTCGAAGTATGGTCCTGTTCCGGGCGTTGGCCATTCTTGCAGGAAGTCCCGGAATTTCTTGGATCCTATACTTTCTTCGGCACCTGAAAAAATAATTTTTTCGATCAGCCTAAAAGTACCGTAGAATAGAATAGAATAAATTCATTCCGAAAAGCATGGTGTACATAATTCGAATTGTTAAATATAATACATTTAAGAAATACATAGGGGAAGGTGGGATCCATTGATACACGGGGCACATCGATACAGCAAGTATAAATCTGTAACATGAAAAGTGTGACTGTGTGCACGTATCGATATAATGATGAGGAAAATTGTATTTCGTGCATAAATAATTTATTCAATCGTAGCAAAGCGCTTTCGACCGTTAGGTCATCATCAGTGCGTACCTGAAAGTAAGTACTATTGATAGAAAAAAGTAACTGAAAAGTTTTATTTTTGAGAAAAAAATTGACATATTTTAAAATTGAGGTTACTTACTCGTCAGGTGTACAAGAAGCCAAAAAGACCATTTTAACATGTATGTTATGTAAACCTATACAATTTTCATTGATCATGAGATGTTTCATGGTCCTTTTGGCTTCTTGTACACCTGACGAGTAAGTAACCTCACTTTTGAAATATGTCCATTTTCTTTCTCAAAAATAAAACTTTTCAGTAACTTTTTTCTATCAATAGTACTTACTTCCAGGTACGCACTGATGATGACCTAACGGTCGAAAGCGCTTTGCTACGATTGAATAAATTATTTCATGCACGAAATACAATTTTTTTTCATCGATTAAATCTTTAACGGCTGAACAGAAGTTTTCAAAAAACACCCTAGAGATGGCGCCAATAGTCTTACGAGTGCTGATGGAATATACTTCACTTCCCGTTAGTCTACAAACGTTGGCTCGTGAACACGTATTTTTCACATCTAAAAGTTTTTTATGACCTGTGGGTTTCAATTGAATTTCCATAAACTTTATGTGATTTATGCCGATTAAAATAATCACACTGGTAAGTGACAGTTTTATTACATACACTTCTAGCAATATTTGCACCTAACTGCTTTCAACAAAAATATTATGAAGCGTTTATTTCCTTTTTGGCATTGGGGGTGGATTGATACAATAGTAGGTGGGGTACATTGATACTGTATCAATGTATCCCGTAACTGTATCAATTTACCCCGTAACTGTATCAATGTGCCCCTGGAGTATATTCAAACACATCTCTTCCACTGTATTCATTTTTCAGGAAATATGGGTCGAGTCTACCAGACAAACTGAAAGAGCAAACATCAATGAAGATGCGATATCGTCGGAAATAAACGGTGTGAACAAAGGCAACCTTTCGATGCGCAAAGCTGCCGATAAATACAATATAAAGCCAGCAACTTCACAGCATCGTCTGGAGAAGTTGCAAAGAGTCCAGCAAAATAGTTCTGGTCATTTTTTTTTCAAATACTCTTCACGACAAGTTTTTTCGACGAATGAAGAAAAAAATTTGAATGATTATATAACCAAATGCGGTAAAATGCATTATGGGTTAACACTTCTTCGAATCAGAAGTCTTGCCTATGAATATGCCAAACAACCCAATTGCAAGTACCCTAGTAGTTGGGATGAAAATAATATAGCTGGTATCGACTGGATGTCAAGTTTCCGAACACGAAACAAAAATTTGAGCCTACGAAAACCGGAGAATACAAGCGCAGCTAGATCCTTTGGATTCAACTGGATCGCAATTAATGAGTTCTTTGAAAATTATCGAGCTGTTCTCACCAAGTACCAATTCACTACTGACCGTATCTATAACCTGGACGAGACAGAAGTAACTACGGTTATGAACACACCAAAGGTTCTGACTGTTAAAAATCGAAAACAGGTTGGCCAGTTGATATCTGCTGAGAGAGGTGAACTGGTTACAGTATGTGCAGGAATTTCAACTGCTGGACACATAATTCCACCAACATTCGTATTTCCAAGGGTCCACTATAAAGATCAGTCCATAGATGATGGAGCTCCAGAAGAAAGTCTTGGTTTAGCATCACGCTCCGGGTGGATAAATGGAGATTTATGGCTAGAAGTTTTGGAACATGTTCGGAAGCACACATCTTGTTCCAAAGAAAATTGAATATTACTTTTATGTGATGATCACGAGAGCCCCATCACAATCACTGCTATCAATTATTCAAGAGATCATGGTATCGTATATGTATCTTTCCCCCCACATACATCGCACAAGCTCCAACCCCTTGACGTCGGTGTATTTGGACCAATTAAAGAAAAATTAAAAAAAGCGTTCAATGATTGGCACACTCGTAATCCAGGTAGAACAGTCACTAAATATGATATACCGAAACTTGTTGAGACAGATTTTTTGGAATCCTTCTCTCTAAAGAATATAACAAGTGGATTTAGTGAACCTGGTATATGCCCGTTCAATATATTGGCATTTGGTGATGATGATTTTGCAGCATGTGAAATATTAAAGACAGGACACCCTAAAGATTTTGTATTGATCAAATTTGAACGATTATTCATTATGTCGCACACATTCTATCTTTAGACCGCAGTTACTTCACAATTTCATATTTACGTAGAAAGGGAAGTACTTCTACTTTTGTGTTCCTCAATACTGAGGATGTAGCTTCAGCAGAGATTTCAGATATGGTTCGTGTTTTACCAAAACCACAAGTAACTCATGGAACAAGTAGAACTGCTTCTATTATTGATTTTTCTATTGATTTTACCTCATTCAATGTTCAATAAATAAAAAAATTTGATATAATTTGAGTTTTAAGTAAAAGTTTTCCGTTGAACAGTAGTGAAAACTGTTAATGTGAGTTTCAGTCGCGAACAATTAAAATAATTTCCAAGTTTCAAATTTTTATTGTTATTGGGTGTTTTAGAAATCTTTTTTATTTTTATAATAAAATAATACTTTTCAAAACACTATGTAGGTTTATTTTGTAAGTTACTACAAATGCCGTGATTTGTATCAAAGTACCCCACTGCCTGTATCAATTGACCCCAACAGCGGAGTAGTTTGATACAAAATACAGGATTCGCAAAAACATTCAATACTTTTTTCTCGATACATTTTTAGTTGATTCAGTTGACATATAATTAGCTGAGTTAATAACAAACACACTCTGATAAAAAAGTTTCAATAAAACTATAGAGACTAGATTTAACGAAGGTTTTATGAAAATTGTATCAATGAACCCCACCTTCTTCTACTGATAATTAAATAAATAATAATAATAATGTTTATAGATATGAGTAGGCTCCAAGTCGTCTTGCCAGTTTATTGGTAAATTATAGACATATTCGGGACTAATTCGTCCCACCTTCAGTAGTAGGTATTGCTTAGAAATAATATGTGAAAACAGGAATTAGATTGAGATTGAATCAATATTGAAGTTTTTTGTTGGGTTGTGATCCCAACCACAACAAAATGGAAGGAAACCCACAGTGATCATATTGTTTTTAACAATCATAAGATGTCATTAATTTTTACATGAATGGAGGGAACTTTGTGGCATAGTGGACAAGTTATTGAATTAAACAAAAAAAGCATCCTCAAGTGGGAGTCGAAGCCACGACCTTATGATCTCTAGCCATTCGCTCCAACCAACTGAGCCATTCGAGGACATAGGAATCGACACACACTCGTGAATCCTTTCCTTCCATAAATTAATGTTCATGTTAGAAATGAATCGAAGATCAAACGAACGTATCAATGGCCGTCAAGATCCGTTACCTGTCACTCTAACATAATCGTCAATCGACGATTTCAATAGCAGATTGAGAAAAATTATCTCTAACCACTGATAGAATTTAGTCAAATACATAATATGAAAGTGGAAATATTGTGTTCGAAAGAAAAACATGAAAGAAGGGAATTTAGTGGACAAATTATCAAATCAAGCAAAAAAAGCATCCACCAGTGGGAGTCGAACCCATGACCTTATAATCTCTAGCCATACGCTCTAACCAACTGAGCCATTCGAGCGTATGGCTAGAGATCATAAGGTCGTGGGTTCCACTCCCACTTGAGAATGCTTTTTTTCTTCAATTCAATAATTTGTCCACTATGCCACAAAATTCCCTCCTTTCATGTATTTCTTTCTGACACAATATTTCCACTTTCACATTATATATTTGGCAAATCTTATCAGTGGTTAGAGATCATCTTCCTCAATCTGCTATTGAAATCGTCAATTAACGATGATGTAAGAGTGAAGGGTAATATTAACGGCCATTGATAAGTAGGTACGTTTGTTCTTCGAATAATTTCCAACATGAACATTAAATCATGGAAGGAAAAAATTCACGAGTGTGTGTCGATTCCTATGTCCTCGAATGGCTCAGTTGGTTAGAGCGTATAGCTAGAGATCATAAGGTCGTGGGGTCGACTCCCACTTGAGGATATTTGTTTTCTTTAATTTAATAATTTGTCCACTATACCACAAAATCCCTTCTTTCATGTATTTCTTTCGGACACAATATTTCCACTTTCACATTATATATTTGGCAAATCTTATCGGTGGTTAGAGATCATCTTCCTTGATCTGATATTGAAATCGTCAATTGACGATGATGTTAGTGTGACAGGTAACGGATTTTGACGGCCATTGATATGTACGTTTGATCTTCGATTCATTTCTAACATGAACATTAAATAATGGAAGGACTGGATTCACGCGTGTGTGTCGATTCCTATGTCCCCGAATGGCTCAGTTGATTAGAGTGTATAGCTAGAGATCATGAGGTCGTGGGTTCGACTCCCACTTGAGGATTTTTTTTTCCTTTAATTTATCAATTTGTCCACTATTTCTAATTTTTTCCTTTCGGAGGCAATATTTCTACTTCCACATTCATTTTTACCTTCATCCTTGGAATGGATGGAACCACACAGTGCTCATATCGTTTTCAAACATGACCATAGTTTACCAATGAACTGTGGAGACCACTTTGGGCCTACTCATTTCTATTATCATCTACTCCACTTTGAGAAATGGACCTTTTCCTGAAACATAATAATGTTTATTTACCAATTCAAGAGTACAATCAATAGTGAACAGATGAAAATACGCAAGATAACATTGACATATAACATGAATGAATAAACAAATACAAAAAAATATTACACAAAATTTCTCAAACATCTAAATCTCCATAAAATTATTCGCACCAAAAAGACATTTCTTAAGTAAAAAACATTTCAAATCATATTTGAAAAACGACATTGCAGGTATATACTCTAGTTTGTCTGAAAGATCGTGAAAAAGTTCGAAACCCACATAATCACGATCACTTGACATTATTTTTCTTCTGGCAATATGAACGTAAAATTGGTGTCTTGGTCGTGTTTGATGTTCATGGATATCCGGATTTCTTATGAAAAAATCTTTATTTTCAAAAACAAACACACAATTCGAAAATGAAGTGACAGGGAAGTATCATAACATTAAAATATCTGAGAATTGTTCTACAAGTTTTCCCATTAGCTATAGCAAAAATACATCGCAGGATCTGTTTTTGTCAAATGAAAAGTCCCTTCGAACCGGCTGAATTACCCCAGAGACAAATGCCATACTTGAGACTCGATTCAATTTGAGCGTAATACAGACTAATTATCCGATTCAGTTTCAAACCGATCGAAAAGTTATAAAATAAATGTCAGAAAATTGAATTCAAAACATGGTGGTTGACAATAAGATTTCCAGCATAAGTGTTTGTCCAGAGTTATTCCCAATGGATATATGGAACATTGAGCAACGCCCATCTCGAGTCACTTGCCAGTCGAACGTATAGTTTTTTTTTGGCTATCATATTCAAACTGCATACAGATAATTTTTTTCATATTCGTCAGAAAAGATGAAATTAAGGAAATAATCTTATAATAATAGGAGGTCTGCATACGTTAACCGCATTCGGCGATGTTCATTCTAAATATGGAATCTTAAGGGCATTCGTCTCTAGATGGAATATAACAAAATGGATATGTGATGTGATTCGATGAATTCAACATCCTGTATCATCTCATTGGTGGCCAATTCATTGAAGTCTTTGAGAATGAACACTGAAATATTTCAATCGAGGTCCCTTTTTGTGAAGACTTGGAAGATTCCATCACGAACCTCTCTCTTTTTTTCCATCTACATGTCCAGAATATTTTCGAACGATCGACCGTATTTGCTTTTTACAGGTTCCAGTGAATTTTTATCCAATATGCCGCGCGAAAAGGGTATGAAAGGACACGTACGACCAAGGTCCGGAATTTCTATTAGGTCCATCAGCTTTTTTGGTCTTTTGTCGTTGGAAGATATTTGTATATGTTCGAAATGATGTGGGTCGCTTTTCCGTTGGTGGATCGTATTCGCTGAAATTATGTTTTTTCATAAATCGCGTTGATATTTTCATAGGGTGATGCATGTATTCGTTGATATTGTTGAAGCCACATATCTTGTTGAAGCAACCGTTGAACTGATATAAATAGGTTTATTCATATAATAAAAATCATTCACCATCCAAATTCAAACCCAACCTTCAACCTACTGAAGGAAACATACTCATCTTGATCCACCAATGATTAGTAGAGAGGTTGTCTCCAATACATTTATGGAACTAAAGGTACTATAAAACTGAAAATAAAAGGCGAAGTTCAACTCCAGCAGTAGGTGAAACCTACTATTAACTTGTTCTTCCACTCAAAGGTCCCGAACATCAGATTGGATTTAACTGTACTGAATGTTTTATTCTATTATACTTTTATTCTTGTGTAGTTTTTTTTTTCATTGATGTTTATCGGAATTGTTTAGGTCTGCTTTCACTTATCTTGTATTTTAGACTGGTTCTGAATTTTGATCATTTCAGGAATTTCAAAGTGGCAGGAATACTGTATACATTGCAAATTTGGTAACTGTAGGAGCGTTAGAAAAATTCCGTTTTGAAGGGAGGTGGTGTTAGAAGTCGTTTAAACCGTACGTTGATTGTATATACATCTGTTCTGAATTTGAATTTATTCTACAAATAGAGAGGATTTCTATTCATAAAGATTTATGATAGAGACGAGTGCAGTATCTTGCTATTTTCCATGTTCAGAAAGAACAAGAAAACTTGAACAATCTCAAGTTTTCTCATACCATGTATGAGACGCAGACAAGAGTTCTGTTCCTTTTTGTATTTTTTATTCGAATTGACTGGTGTAATTTGGACCATAAAAGCAATCAGCATAGTTGAAAAGGGACAAAACCGAGCTTTCGCATTATTTTATTTTAAGTTTCACCAATAACAAATGTGAACTATGTGAATTGTGGAGTATGCTCTCTCCACCAGATTGTTAACAAATCTCTCAAATCTGAGCTTACAGCCGATAATAATACCAAGACTCTTTGCTTCATCTGAAATAATCATATGAGTATCTTTTCGATGATAATAACTCCATAGTAGATTGGTATTATTAACCGTTTAAAAACCAAAAAGGAGGAGGTTCTCTAGTCGACGCGTACATCTTTTTTTATGTATTTCTATCAGGCATAACTTTGTACTGGGTTCTTCGATTCGGATGATTCCTTTTTTTGATAGATAGGGTATACCTCATATTTGGAATTTGAATGGAATTATCCACCCTCACGGGTAGAAAAATAGGGGATAATCGATTTTTCACTTGTGAACATTGGCACACACATATGTAGTTGACAATGACAGATCGCAACTGTCATTATTCCACATCCGTCACAATCATTATTTTCTATGAGACGATGGAATGATATACAAAGTAATGAAATAAACTAACCAGAACAACAAAAATAATTTATATTACAACAAATGGTAAAAATAGATAATCATAATAATTAACTGGTAATAGTTGAAGTAAAGTGGGTAAGTAGGTATTTTGGAAGTAATCAAAAAATAAGTAGGTAGTAATTAGTGGATTTCAGCCACAAAAATTGAAAAATAAAAACTTTTTAACAAAAAATTAAAACGACGAAATACGGAACTGAAAAATAAAAAATAAAATTAACCTTCTTAGTCTCAATAACTAAGTTCCTAAACTAATGTAAGTAACTGATTTTGAGTCGGCGCCAAACGAACAGTCAACGAAGATCATCGAATTAGTTCAAAAAAATTATCAGAATGTCACCGCGCAACTCGATGCCATCATTTCACGCCCTACCTAATTCATTTGCTTGTTTGTTTGGCGCTGACTTGAAATTAGTTACTTACGTTAGTTCAGGAACATAGTTATTGAGACTAAGAAGGTTTATTTTATTTTTTACTTTTCAGTTCCGCATTTTGTCGGTATAATTTTTCGTTAAAAAGTTTTATTTGAGACCAGATGCAATTACGTTAGATTTGCTTGTATTTATAATGAGACAGTGATCCCTTGCCATGTCAACAAAAGACCTTAGATCTCCATTGATCATGGCAAAGGCAACATCTATTCCAGAATATAGAAAGGAGTAATACAGCGCGATAGCCTGTGCATATAAGCATATAAGCATTTTACAATATTCCAAACTCCTTAATATGTGTGTAGATATTGAAGAGTAATAGACCCCAAAACAATTTTGTGGGACTCCAGATTTAAGGTCAACGTAGTTTGGCTCTTCTTGAAGTCGTTCTTTTTGTCTCCTGTTCCTAATATACCCCTCTAGTAATAGGACGGCATTTTCAGAAAGACCAATACCGTGTAATATAGCAAGTAGTTAGTATTTTGATCATTTCAGGAATTTCAAAGTGGCAGGAATACTGTATACATTGCAAATTTGGTAACTGTAGGAGCGTTAGAAAAATTCCGTTTTGAAGGGAGGTGGTGTTAGAAGTCGTTTGATTCGTACGTTGATTGTATATACCTGTTCTGAATTTGAATTTATTCTACAAATAGAGAGGATTTCTATTCATAAAGATGTTATGATAGAGACGAGTGCAGTATCTTGCTATTTTCCATGTTCAGAAAGAACAAGAAAACTTGAACAATCTCAAGTTTTCTCATACCATGTATGAGACGCAGACAAGAGCTCTGTTCCTTTTTGTATTTTTTATTCGAATTGACTGGTGTAATTTGGACCATAAAAGCAATCAGCATAGTTGAAAGGGACAAAACCGAGCTTCGCATTATTTTATTTTAAGTTTCACCAATAACAAATGTGAACTATGTGAATTGTGGAGTATGCTCTCTGCACCAGATTGTTAACAAATCTCTCAAATCTGAGCTTACAGCCGATAATAACACCAAGACTCTTTGCTTCATCTGAAATAATCATATGAGTATCTATTCGATGATAATAACTCCATAGTAGATTGGTATTATTAACCGTTTAAAAACCAAAAAGGAGGAGGTTCTCTAGTCGACGCGTACATCTTTTTTTATGTATTTCTATCAGGCATAACTTTGTACTGGGTTCTTCGATTTGGATGATTCCTTTTTTTGATAGATAGGGTATACCTCATATTTGGAATTTGAATGGAATTATCCACCCTCACGGGTAGAAAAATAGGGGATAATCGATTTTTCACTTGTGAACATTGGCACACACATATGTAGTTGACAATGACAGATCGCAACTGTCATTATTCCACATCGGTCACAATCATTATTTTCTATGAGACGATGGAATGATATACAAAGTAATGAAATAAACTAACCAGAACAACAAAAATAATTTATATTAAAACAAATGGTAAAAATAGATAATCATAATAATTAACTGGTAATAGTTGAAGTAAAGTGGGTAAGTAGGTATTTTGGAAGTAATAAAAAAATAAGTAGGTAGTAATTAGTGGATTTCAGCCACGAAAATTGAAAAATAAAAACTTTTTAACAAACAATTGAAACGACGAAATACGGAACTGAAAAATAAAAAATAAAATGAACCTTCTTAGTCTCAATAACTAAGTTCCTAAACTAATGTAAGTAACTGATTTTGAGTCGGCGCCAAACGAACAATCAACGAAGATCATCGAATTAGTTCAAAAAAATTATCAGAATGTCACCGCGCAACTCGATGCCATCATTTCACGCCTTACCTAATTAATTTGCTTGTTTGTTTGGCGCCGACTTGAAATTAGTTACTTACGTTAGTTCAGGAACATAGTTATTGAGACTAAGAAGGTTTATTTTATTTTTTACTTTTCAGTTCCGTATTTTGTCGGTATAATTTTTCGTTAAAAAGTTTTATTTGAGACCAGATGCAATTACGTTAGATTTGCTTGTATTTATAATGAGACAGTGATCCCTTGCCATGTCAACAAAAGACCTTAGATCTCCATTGATCATGGCAAAGGCAACATCTATTCCAGAATATAGAAAGGAGTAATACAGCGCGATAGCCTGTGCATATAAGCATATAAGCATTTTACAATATTCCAAACTCCTTAATATGTGTGTAGATATTGAAGAGTAATAGACCCAAAAACAATTTTGTGGGGCTCCAGATTTAAGGTCAACGTAGTTTGGCTCTTCTTGAAGTCGTTCTTCTTGTCTTCTGTTCCTAATATACCCCTCTAGTAATAGGACGGCATTTTCAGAAAGACCAACACCGTGTAATATAGCAAGTAGTTAGTATTTTGATCATTTCAGGAATTTCAAAGTGGCAGGAATACTGTATACATTGCAAATTTGGTAACTGTAGGAGCGTTAGAAAAATTCCGTTTTGAAGGGAGGTGGTGTTAGAAGTCGTTTGATTCGTACGTTGATTGTATATACATCTGTTCTGAATTTGAATTTATTCTACAAATAGAGAGGATTTCTATTCATAAAGATGTTATGATAGAGACGAGTGCAGTATCTTGCTATTTTCCATGTTCAGAAAGAACAAGAAAACTTGAACAATCTCAAGTTTTCTCATACCATGTATGAGACGCAGACAAGAGCTCTGTTCCTTTTTGTATTTTTTATTCGAATTGACTGGTGTAATTTGGACCATAAAAGCAATCAGCATAGTTGAAAAGGGACAAAACCGAGCTTTCGCATTATTTTATTTTAAGTTTCACCAATAACAAATGTGAACTATGTGAATTGTGGAGTATGCTCTCTGCACCAGATTGTTAACAAATCTCTCAAATCTGAGCTTACAGCCGATAATAACACCAAGACTCTTTGCTTCATCTGAAATAATCATATGAGTATCTATTCGATGATAATAACTCCATAGTAGATTGGTATTATTAACCGTTTAAAAACCAAAAAGGAGGAGGTTCTCTAGTCGACGCGTACATCTTTTTTTATGTATTTCTATCAGGCATAACTTTGTACTGGGTTCTTCGATTTGGATGATTCCTTTTTTTGATAGATAGGGTATACCTCATATTTGGAATTTGAATGGAATTATCCACCCTCACGGGTAGAAAAATAGGGGATAATCGATTTTTCACTTGTGAACATTGGCCCACACATATGTAGTTGACAATGACAGATCGCAACTGTCATTATTCCACATCGGTCACAATCATTATTTTCTATGAGACGATGGAATGATATACAAAGTAATGAAATAAACTAACCAGAACAACAAAAATAATTTATATTACAACAAATGGTAAAAATAGATAATCATAATAATTAACTGGTAATAGTTGAAGTAAAGTGGGTAAGTAGGTATTTTGGAAGTAATCAAAAAATAAGTAGGTAGTAATTAGTGGATTTCAGCCACAAAAATTGAAAAATAAAAACTTTTTAACAAAAAATTAAAACGACGAAATACGGAACTGAAAAATAAAAAATAAAATTAACCTTCTTAGTCTCAATAACTAAGTTCCTAAACTAATGTAAGTAACTGATTTTGAGTCGGCGCCAAACGAACAATCAACGAAGATCATCGAATTAGTTCAAAAAAATTATCAGAATGTCACCGCGCAACTCGATGCCATCATTTCACGCCTTACCTAATTCATTTGCTTGTTTGTTTGGCGCCGACTTGAAATTAGTTACTTACGTTAGTTCAGGAACATAGTTATTGAGACTAAGAAGGTTTATTTTATTTTTTACTTTTCAGTTCCGTATTTTATCGGTAAAATTTTTCGTTAAAAAGTTTTATTTGAGACCAGATGCAATTACGTTAGATTTGCTTGTATTTATAATGAGACAGTGATCCCTTGCCATGTCAACAAAAGACCTTAGATCTTCATTCTTAGATCTTGGATCATCATCTATTCCAGAATATAGAAAGGAGTAATACAGCGCGATAGCCTGTGCATATAAGCATATAAGCATTTTACAATATTCCAAACTCCTTAATATGTGTGTAGATATTGAAGAGTAATAGACCCAAAACCAATTTTGTGGGACTCCAGATTTAAGGTCAACGTAGTTTGGCTCTTCTTGAAGTCGTTTTTCTTGTCTCCTGTTCCTAATATACCCCTCTAGTAATAGGACGGCATTTTCAGAAAGACCAATACCGTGTAATATAGCAAGTAGTTAGTAGTATTTCAATGTGTCAAACGCCCTACCGAAGTCTAACATTATCAAAATTGTAGATCACCCCTTTCAGTAAATCGAATGATATCATCGACTATCTGAAGGAGTGCAGTAGTACAGCTATAACCACTCCTAATGCCAGATTGCATAGTGGATATCAGTGAGTTAAGAATATTCGATAAAAATCTGAAAACAGTGAAAATGAAAGGCTATACGAATATAAAAACAACAAGTTTCTGTATAAAATGGAAAACCAAGAAAATATAATTGGGTGGAGAAAATTATATAATTATTTGTGATAAATCCAAAAAATACTGACGAGGCCAGAAAAAAAATAGATGAAGGCAGCTGATAGCATTTTTCCATTAAAGACGCTGAACTCAATACAAATATAACATACAGTTGAAATATTGAATGATATATTGAGTTTGTCACATAAAAACACAGAACGTTATTTGTTTTTGAAATACTTATAGACTAGTCGAGAAGTCAGTTTCTTGCTAAAAATCGTTTCAAGTCTCCAAATAATATTAGCAATAGCTCATTCGATTTGGGATACAACTCTTTCGTTTTTTCTGCTGCCGGAAATTGCAATTGTCATTAACCAAAAACAATAACAAAAAAAGAGGTTCAGTTGTTTTGAAATAACTCAAAAACTAGAAGCGACAGCGAAACTAGGAAAAAAGATTCTTAATGGAGAAGAAATTTCCAATGAAAAAGTTTGTCTCTTGGATCTCTATCTTCATTTTTTATAATTTCAATCCAACGCCGAGAATAGGGCTCCGCGTGACTGCTACGGCACACAAAAAATGTGTTTTTCATAGTATTATATATCAATTTGAAAATTTAAATAAATTATGGTGTGTTTCCAACACATGAAAAAAAAACAAGGTCATGTTGAAAATAAAAAATTTAGTTTGTTATTCAACAAGTTAGGCATTTGTTGATTAATCCTTATTTTTCGGACCTTGGTGTTCATATAAAATGACATAACTGTTCAAATAATAGCTCTGAAGATTTTTCGCTCCTATATATATATATATATACATATATATATATATATATATATCGATATATATATAATTCTAGAATAAATCGGAAAAACAAAAAAATTACACCTTGGATTACCAACGGTATCATAAAATCAATAGAAACAAAAAACAAGCTTTTTGAAATTGTGGAAAAATATCCAGAGAATCAGGACCACAAATTACGATATAAGAAATATAGAAATAGCTAGTCAGTTTAATAAAAGAGCAAAAATATAAATATTACCAAAAACAAATTACGCAGAATCAATCCAACACGAAACAACTATGGAACATAGTAAATGAAATAAGTAAATCTAAACAAAAAAACACCACCATAAATAAATTACAGGATGATTCAGGCAATATTATTGAAGATAAAACACAAATTGCGGACTATTTCAATAAAACTTTCACAGAAATCGGCTTCAAACTGGCCAGTGATATACTTCAAAATCCTGATTATATTCCGCATCGGCCCCCCTTTTAAATAGTTTTGTCCTAACTCCCACTTATGAAAACGAAATAGTTGACATTATTAACAACCTGAAGTTGAAGAAAGCCCCCGGATATGACGAAATAAGAGCAGAAACCTTGAAACTCGTTGCGCAGTACATAACAAATCCCTTGATCTACATATTCAACAAATGTATGGAGAACGGCATATGGCCTACCGTCTTCAAAAAAAGTGTAGTCACACCCATTTTCGAAAAAGGTGACGAAACTATCGTGACAAATTACCGGCCTATATCTTCAATTATCACCCTGTCAAAAATCCTTGAAAGGATCATAGCAAATCGCTTGAATTCTTACCTTCAAAAATTTAAAATAATCTCAGACAACCAGTTCGGATTTAAAAAAAATTGTTCAACGGAAGATGCAACTTACTTCTAACGGAAAAAATATATGATGCAATGGATGCGGGAAAACCATGCCTGGGAGTATTCCTTGACTTGTCAAAGGCATTTGACACAGTGAGTCACAGATTACTACTAGAAAGTCTCGAAGACATTGGAATTCGTGGAATCGAAAACAGACTATTTGAAAGTTATTTGGAAAACAGAAATCAAATTGAAGAATAGAAAATATAAACAGCGACAACCTCCCAATTCAATATGGTGTCCCTCGTGGTAGTGTCCTCGGCCCAATATTATTTAATATATATGTGAATAACTTGTTCTCTATTGCGTCGAATGGTACCATTGTGGGATTTGCTGATGATACGGTAGTCCTCCACTCTTTGATCAACTCTCTATCCGAGATGGCAGTCAGACATACGACATCAAAATGGAAACCAAAATTAAATATTTTTAAAAGGAAACCAAAATTAAATATTTAGGAATATATCTTGACATACATATGAAGTGGAATTTACACATCAACTTTGTATGTAAAAAACTCAGATCAATGCTCTCAAAATTTGAATACTTGAGTACAATTCTAACAATACCACAGTTAAAAACCCTATACCATGCTTTAATCGAAAGCCACATAAGATACGGGTTGGTCACATGGGGAAGTGCATTGAAGAGCCATTTACATCCACTTCAAATTTTACAGAAATATCACCTCAAAATCATTTATAAGAAAAAAAGAACATTCTCATCCAAAGAACTTTTTCTGGAAACAGAGGTGTTAGATATACGTCAACTATATTACTTTGAAGCGGTTGAAAGATACCACAAATAAAGAAATTTCTCTTATCCCAAGCATTCGTACAGCACTCGACAAAAGAAGTCACAGCTTGTACCGCTAGCGCAAAAAGCAATTGGACAACGCTCTTACTCCATCCTAGCGCCAAAATGCTATAACACCATACCACATATTAAAGATACCACTAATCCATACAAATTCAAAAAATTACTAAGAACTCACATTATTGTACTGGGACAACAATACGCCTAACTTAATAGAACCTTTTCAATAAGATTACTAATAACTACAATTTAAAATTTCTACTAGATTTTGCATCCTCTTTTAAGACTTCACTAACTAACTAATCACTTCTCTGGAAAAGTAAAGCGAACTTTCCACAACTTCTACAGGAAATCATCTCTTTTTTATGATACTGACTATTAATTGTGATCTATTGCTTATACAACGACTGTTCTAGTTTATGTTACTCCTTTATATTGAATCTCGAACAGTTCTGCTTTTGTGATATTCAACTTATGAAATTGCAAATAAAATAATTGTTTCACTCCATAGATATACCCACGCTCAATGCATTTTTTACTTGTGGGGTTTATTTTTATATTTTATATAGTACTATTAATTTATATTCTTCTAGATAATTTTTATTTATATAAGTAAATGTACAAATATTTATATACCCACGCTCAAGGTTTCCCTTTTTGGGTCTTCCTTGTTTATTAGAGATTTTTTTTTTTCACTTATATACTTGTGGGATTTTTATTTAGAGATAATTGTTTAATAATTTTCTATTCTTCTAGTATAATTTTATATTTATATATAGTAAATGTACCAAAATATTGCTATATACCCACGCTCAAGGTCTTCCTTTTGTGGGTCTTCCTTGTTTATTCAGAGGAAATTTCTTTTTTTATGATACTTGTATAATTTTATAATTGATACTTATATTCTTCTTATAATCTATATGCTATACTTCTTGTAATCTATATGTCATAAACTGAATAAACATTATTATTATTATATATATATATATATATATATATATATATATATATATATATATATATATATATATATATATATATATATATATATATATATATATATATATATATATAATATATATATATATATATATATATTTATATATATATCGAAGAGTGGGATGAACATGTGCTCTTTCCTCATTGGTTCTAACATCATATCAATTATTCTGACCGCGTTCACCGTCCTTTCTCGACAACCCACTGCAGGGATCACCACGTGTGTATTCCAATCAAATTCGACATAAATCTGCATATTCAACATGAGATTTTCAAGTCGTCGAAGATGCTTTTTACAAACTGATTTTTGAAGATTTTATTTGTGATGTGCACCGATATTTTCCGGTTAGCAACCTCGAGTTAGTAAGTTTTTTATAATTATAAAAAAGAGCATTGTTATAATGTGATTTTGTTCTTCTCAGATGTCTTGATAATGAAATAAAGTATTTCGAAAGCTTGACAATTCAACAAAGAGTCTTCTTTACATGGACATTTCCTATTGACTGCAACCTCAAAGGAAAACATGAAATTGGTTGTTTTTGTTTCCTGAACTTAGTTTTTTACCTTCTTCTATATATATATATATATATATATTTATAAATATATATATATATATATATATATATATATATATATTAACTAATAAGTTATAATTTTAAGAGTTGTTTATTCTGTTTATAATAAAAAAAAATTATGTATGATTAAATTAAATAAAAAAAAAAAATAAAATTAATTTATTTTTTCATCCATAATTTTTGTTGTTCCTGCATCAAACGAAGGCATTCAATTATTTCAAAAAAAAAAACCGGATATTTGTTGAAAAATTATTTATAAACAAATTGATTAGTTTAATATTTTGAAATAATTCTCTCTGCTATTTTGTTGTCTAGAGAATATAATTATATAACAGAAAAAATAAAATAAAAAAAGAATTCTTATTGTTTATAATATTTTTTTATAATTCCATTATTTAAATAATAGTTTAGAATTTTGTTTTCTTTAAAAATCATGATTGGCATTTCTCAATAAGATAACAAAAAATCAAAATAATATATTGAAAATTATATTGTTTAATAAGTCAAAAATTTGTTTTAAACAAATTCCAGATCTCATTATATTTTTTTCTGAGACGACTAAAAATTACAGAAACAACCATATGCAACAAAGTGCAGATAATTATTTATTTCACAAAAAAACTCTATATCTTGAATATTTATCAACAAATATGTGATTAAACACCGCTAGAGTACATGATGAAGTTGATATTATTTAAATAGATCCGTGTATTACAGAAACAATTAATGTTAATGAATGAAACCAAATTTTTTTTTGAATGATTCAAGTACTATCCTCCAAAATCGTCCCAAAGAGAGAAACGGCTTACTTTCATAGTTTGAAAGATATAAGCACTATAAGAAGTAGATAACGGATTTTTTTATAAACAAATGCATATAAACAGGAAGCCATGACAGATACAGATTTGGTGAGAAGTTTATTTGGGAGATCAACTGATGCTCTATAAAATCGTCTGAAAAGTTGATAACTGCATCTTCAATGGTTTAAAAGTTACAGCGGTTTGTCAGTTTAAAAATCAAGTGGCAGCTGCAACTTTAATATACCGTAATTTTAGAAAAATCTATAAAATATATTGAAAAATATGTTCGACACTTTGTGGCGTATGGTTGTTTTCTGTTTCAGAAAAAAAAAATAATGAGATTTTAAATTTGTTCATAACAATTTGTTAACTCAATAAACAATTGAAGTTTTCATAGAAAAAAATATTGTTATTCTATTAAGAAATGCCAATTATGATTTAAAGAGAGAAATAATGTCTCACCTAATTATTTAAATGATGGAAATATTAAAAAACGTATATAAACAATAAAAAAAAATCAAGAAACATATTTTTTTTTAATCATTATATTCTCCAAACAAAATAGTTTTTTTTTTAACTATAAAAATCAATTTGTTTCTGAACAAATGTCCTTATTTTTTCAGAATATTATTAAATGCTTACGTTCGATTCAAAAACAGCAATAGCAAAACATATGAATAAAAATTATTTTTTAATGAAATTTTTTGTAAAATTTCAAAAATTATAATAAACAAAATAAACAACTTTTAAAAACTTGTGATCTTGTGAAATATATATAAGAAACCGAGGTCCGAAAAATAAGGACTATTTAACAAAGGCCTAACTTGTTGCAAAATAAACTTAATTCTTTTTTCCAACGTGACCTTGTGACATTCAATTCTATAAAAAAAATATTTTATGTGGTGTATTCTCTTTAGAGACGTGCGCATGCCGTAGTGGTGGTGCGGAGCTCTATTTTCAACGATAAATCAAAATTATAAATAATGGGTTAAAAGTACCGGAAGTCGAAACATTTTGGCATTGGAAATTTACTCCTCTTTAAGAATCTCTTTTTCGATTTTTGCTATCGATTATAGTTCGTGAGTTATTTCCCAAAAACTGAACCGCTTTTTCTGTTTTCGTTTTTGTTAATGAGAATTGCAATTTTCGTCTGCAAAAAAAAAATCCCAGAATTGCACCTCGAATCGAAGGAGCTATTACTCATATTTTTTGGAAACTTTGAACAATTTTTCGCAGGACACTCATCTCACGACTAGACTATTAGCAGATGAGCATTCAATATTTAGACTTTTGCAAACACTACGAAATAGTCTCTGAAACTTTTCACGCTATACCTATCCAGACATTGACACGTGGTATCTTCTCTGACTGATCACATTTAAACATCATACTTGAACCGTATTCTTTGAACAAATAGGAAGGATATTTTAATTCTATTATTTTTCGTAGCGAACAAAAATAACGTGGAAATTGTATTTCTCTAGCAAGTTTCCATTATTATTTTTTTTTTTATGTTCTGGTTCCCACGAAAAGGGATATCCTGTAATGTTCAGAGAACATCGTGGGAACCAAGGGAAAGAAGGTAGGAGTTGGTGTTCTTCTTGAATTTCTGGAGGTTGTATGCCTCGGGGAACACCTCCCTAGGCAATGAGTTCCAAAGCCTCGCTGTTCGTTGGATGAACGAGTCTTTGGAAAGTGATGTTCTGCAGGTCTCCAAAGTGACCACGAAGGGTGTGATGACTGAACTTGACGGGTTAGTCTCGAAGAGACTGCCAAAGCAGGAACGATTGTTGATATTTCAGAAGAGCATCGCCCATGAAAATATCTATAGAATAGAGACAAATCGCCAACTTTTCTACGGTGTTCCAGACAAGTGAGCGAGTTTGTAAGCGAGGCATCACCGACGAGACGAATTGCCCTTTTTTGGACAGAATCCAATAGCCTCAGGATATGTTTAGGTGCCGCGCTCCAAATATGGGAACAGTATTCTAGGACAGGTCGGATCTGTGCCTTATAGATCATAAGCAGCTGGGTGGGGGTGAAATAGCTCTTGGCACGAAACAAAAAACCAAGTTTTTGGGATGCACTTTTGGCAATGGACCTCACGTGATTTTCCCAGGAGAGGTTATTGCTGATAGTAATACCAAGCATCGATATGGATGACTTCAGTGGTATGGTTACTCCTGATAAAGTTATGTTAGGCACAGTGAGATCGACTTTTCTAGAGAAAAGACATGCTTGTGTTTTGTTTGCATTGAATTCTACCAAGTTATTAGATCCCCACTCGAGAATTGTTGCTAAGTCCATATTTATATTATTAACATTTCTTCCTCGTTCATTTCTGGTTTCACGGGCTGATATAGGGGCCCTGGAAGAGAAAGCGGTATGGAGGGTACTATCATCGGCAAAGCTGTGTACTGGACATGAAGTTGCTTTCAACAGGTCGTTGATGTGAAGTAGAAATAGTGTTGGTGCGAGAATAGATCCTTGCGGAACACCAGCATTTATGAGTAGAGTGTCAGATAAAACTCCATCGACCACTACATGGAGAGACCTGTTTGAGAGAAAACTAGCAAGCAGAGAACACAGCAAGCCATAAGACGGAAGCTTGTCGAGGAGTCCCTGGTGCCAAACTCGATCGAACGCCTTGGAGATATCTAATGCCACAGCTAAAGTTTCTCCATACTTTTCAATAGATAGCTGCCATATATATGAGACGTAAGCGAGCAGGTCACCAGTTGATCTCTGATGGCGGAAGCCATATTGCCTATCGTTGACAATTCCTGAGTCTTCCAGATATTTCATGAGCTCGATGTTGATGGCTTTTTCCATGACCTTTGAAATAATAGATAGCAGTGCGATAGGTCTGTAGTTGCTAGGTAGGGCCTTTTTGCCTTCTTTAGGAACTGGCTGTACTCTTGCAATTTTCCAATTGGACGGAAATACCCCCAAATTGTAAGAGGGGTTGAACAACTTGCAAATAACAGGTGTTAGTTCGGGGGCACATTTCTTGAGAACAATCGGCGGGATTCCGTCAGATCCACAGGCTTTGTTGGTGTTGAGACCCAGCAAAATCTTTCTGATAGTACGTTGGGAAAGGTGATCTCGGGCATGTGATTGTCAATAGGTGTAATGTTCGGGGGTTGTTTTCCCGATGAATCCAGAGTAGAATTTCCAGCAAATAGGTGCGCAAAGATATTGGATTTTTTCTGGGCAGTCATTGCTAGTGTTCCATCTTCTTTGGTTAGAGGAGGAAATGAGCTGGAAGTGAAGTTTCTTCCCACAGCTTTGGCGAAAGACCAAAATGAACGGGATCCGTTAGGACATTCAGCAAGTTTTGATCTCATTTTGGCATTGTGGGCATCTTTTGAGCATTCTATTGTCTCTTTGCATATGCCTCTAGCCTCGACATATGCTGCTCTGGTCTCAGGGCCCGGATTTTTTAGCCATCGATGGTATGCTGCCTGTTTGGAAGCCAGTTAACGTTTGTTAAACCAGGTCTTTCGGTATTTTTCTTTCGGTATTCGGTATGTAGGTTTGCATCCCCAACATGATGATTTCAGAAATTGTCTCAGCACATCGTGTTGGATCTACTGAAGAGAAACAAACTCTCTTCCATGGAAACGCTGAGAAAAACATACGAAGACCTTCCCAGTCGGCCGAATTGTAATGCCACATGAGACGGGGTGGTATTGTGCAGCTCGATGGTAAATGGAAAGAGCATGTTGTGGAGATGAGGGTGTGATCAGAGTTTCCAAGTGGGGCACAAACTTCTATTCTATACGGGTCAGGATTGGTGGTGAGGAAAAGATCTAGTGTATTGGCAGACTGGTTGTTGACATCAGGGATGCGGGTTGGTAGCTCGACCAGTTGTTCTAGACCATGAGTGATGGCGAAGGCCTCGGCTTGACGACCCGCATCATCTGTTTTGTTAGAGAATTTGAGCCAGGCAGCGTTATGTACATTAAAGTCTCCCATGATTATGGTTTCAGCTGTTGGATGGTTCTCCTGAATGTAGTCCAGTTTGAGTGATAAAAACTCAAAGAGGTCGTTATATGAAGGTTCATTAGGTGATAGGTAAAGGCAGCAGAGGAACTTAGTCAGTTTAGTATCAGATAGCTTGAACCACATCACATCAAAGTCTTTCGGTTCCAAACTCTCTTCACGCTGGCATGAAAGGTTAGCCTTAGCGTAAAGGCAGACTCCACCTTTGAACCTGAATCGAGAATGGAGTTCGTAACCAGGACAAAGCATATGGACCTTGTTGGTGGACGAGTTTACTTGTGTTTCTGTTAGAGCCAGAATATCCGGTTTTTTCGTCTGTAGGTGATGGTGGACGTCATTGATGTTCTTGTTGAGTCCGCGGATGTTGCAAAAATTAATCTTTAATGTTGAGTCCCCTCGAGTACCTCTCGCCCGGAAATCCGAATGGAGAGGTATTTTGCTTCCGGAGTGTTTTACTCTAGGAGACTTCATCATGATTACTATTAGGATGCACCTGAAAATGAAGGAGGAATTGGGGAAAAGGAAAGAGGGAGACCGGAAAGTATCGACCGAACACTGAAACATGGAATGATCCATTTCACAGCACACAAAGTCGATATGGTGGTATTTCACCGGGCGATGAGACCATCTTCCACCTACGGTTATCCTTTTAGTCGCCTCTTACGACAGGCAGGATTTACCATGGGGCTATTCTAAAGCCGACCCCATACATATTAAATAAATATATATATATAAATAATTATATTTTTGAAACGAAGTTCCTTCACGCGGCTTGCGGTAGGTGTTGAGTGGTAGAAATCGTCACGTGAGAAAAACGCGATATGCCACCTCCATGCGACTTTTTCTCTCCTTCTGCCTCTTTCTATTATATACGAGTCTATATGACAAGCATCCAGCTCTTGTTCATACGATTCCGAAGGTGTACGAAACCATCCGAACTACTGTTCTGCTTGCGGGAAATTCAAATTGATACATGAGCGGTAGGATATCTCATATGCGAATACAAGTCGTTGAGTGGTGATACGTGGGAGATAACTACCCAAGCAGCATTATAGTGACGGAAACTGATACTGCAACTTCGACTTGGTGGTTATCACGTAATCACCACTGAATCTACCACTATACAGTAAGAATAACTGAAATTTCATATGTGTATGGTTGTAGTCACGTAATTCCCATCTATGGTAGCCACTCCACAGTTCTATAACTTATTAGTGTCATTTGAGGTGTCTGAAATATTATGACCACTGAGCAAATCACTTTAAATGTTTTCAAACTTCAAAGTGGAAAATAACCGTTGCGGTAACCATCCTGTACCACTTAAATATCACTAAGAAGTCACAGACACTTTCAAGAGAGTATGATAGTTTCGGTGACGTTTTGGTAACTTCCATAAAACCTTCAATGTGGCAGGCACTTGATTGTGATATGTGGTGAAGGTTGCCACGTTCTTGCTTTCTCCATAAGTGATTACAATAACCTTCAAAATTCACCATTCCGCGCGATGACAAAAGTTTTCTCAAAATATTTTAATGTGGCTCATAAAAAGTTTGTTTAACCTGTTACGTGGAACATGAATGATCCTATTCAATATGAAATGGGTTATGCGTTTTCAATAGACAATTTCCCTTGATTTTGAAGTCCGGTTGGCCAAAATTGTGGCTTACAAGGATTAAACGTAGATACCAATCGAAATGAAATGGGTTATGTGTTTTCAATTGGAATTTTTTCTTGATTTTGTAAAAAAAGGTTAATTTAAATAGATCGGATCTCTGACTTGTGCTCCTCCTTGATATTTATACTTTGATTGTTAATTCTGTTTGCATGAATGCCACCATTTTCATTACTTGATAATTGATAATTGTTACTTAATAATTGTTGATTGGAGCTGCATAAATCCACTATACTTGTTACATGTCCTTTTTTAACAATTAATGTACATTTACCCACAATTTCGAGGTTGAAACTTTGAAGTGGCAGGTTATAATAGCCCGACGTGTTCGCCCCTTTCAAGGCATGAGATCTATTGTTATTTTTAGGTTATAACTTTGAAGTGGTGAGTCATGGGCCTGCGACGTGAGTGCCACTTTCCAGTGGTGGAAAAGTTAATAATTAAGTTCCACTGGGCACTTTATGATGAGAGGAGCTTCAGAGTGGTATATTCACACTTTCTGCCACTTTAAAGTTATATTCCTCGAAATCCGCCATATTTACAGGAATATGCTGAGTCGCCATTATTAGAGAAATGATCGAAATATTCAATAAAGATTTATTTGTCATCAGCACTGCATCAAACGTAGTAATTTGTTACGCAAATATTTGTTTCAACTAACCAAGATTGATAAAACAATGTTTTCCTTAAATAAAGTGCATTCAGATGGCGAGTGCTCACAATGAAGCTACAACATCCATATTTCACAAAAAACTCTCAATCGTTTTAATTTTATCCCGATTAGAAGTATCCAAATTGAAGTATACTCACTTGAGCGTTTGTATGTTTATATGCTATATATTTTTTAAGTTGATCGAGTGTTAGAAATGAATCAGGCAAAATGGAAGAGTGAGGAACATTTATCATAAAAATATGTTGAAAAGAGACCGAGCTATATATTATTTACACAAACGCAGTCAGTTGTTTAACGTGTATAGTGCCACTACATATTCACGTTTCTGCCAGGTGACCACAACGTGGTTGGAATGTGGCTATCTGAGATTCAGGAACATAGATCGGAACGTAGCAGCCACCAAAAAAGTGTTTCCCATTTTGGTAGCCGCCGCGTGATAGAACCGTGTATATTACGTGGCAGTGGTTGTGGCCAAACACTTCAAAGTTTTCCAGAATCGTGGCCGTTACGTTCTGTCCACTTAAAATTCTACTTGGGTAGGCACTTAGCTTTTTCTCAAAATGCGCGAAGCACTAAGCACTGGGTCAAAAAAGTGCTCGGGAGCACAGTGCTTACAAGTACAAACGTGCTTTGAGTGCTTTCACGAGCACTAAGCGAAGTGTTTTGGGACAGCTCTGTATGGATGGTCTATTTGGGAAAGTTTATACTTGTGTTGGTAATGGTGAGATATAAGGTTCAAAAAGTATAATTGATGGATTGTAAATGATTTTGATTGATCGACTAGTTTATCTGATGAAATCTATAAAAAAATATTAGCATTTTTCTGTAGTAACTTTCTTTATTTAATTATTTGTTATCCCTACCCAAACAAGTAGGCCACAGTTTATATGTATTGCGTGAAGTATTTTCATTTATGCCATGTCGAATAATTCTCGGTATATTTTGAATTTTCATTAAATTAATCTAAATTTTTTTTGTTATGTGTTTAGCGTGTTAATGCTATCTGAGATTCTGATCTATAATGAGGACTGAATATTTTATGTGTTCTCCAATCCCACCATTATTTCCGTTGATATCAGCTGTTATTCTATTATATGTCGTTTAGCTGTTATATATTGAGAATGCAATAAAGTAGGTTCCTGAAAAGTTTATGGTTACCAATCTACTGTCGAACCAATGAACCAATTTTGTTTCGATGGCATATTCCAGATTGTTCCAGTCCTCACCACGATGAAGGAGTACAGTGTCGTCAGCAGAGCAAATGATATACGCTTCCAAATCAATATTGGAGAGATCATTGATGTAGATGTTGATTAAAATCGGTCCAGGTATCGATCCGTGGGCACTCCGTACTCGATTCTGAACTATATAAAATAATGATTCAACCATCTGTTTTCTGTTCAATGAATAACTACCTCTTAAACCTCTTTTCCAATGCTTGAAGTGATTTTTGGTGACACACTGTGTCGACTGCTCTCGCAAGGTCAACAAAGACACCTCATGAGGTTCCCACTATATCCATCGTCATAGATGTCTTTTGTCAAGTGGATCATTGCATCTTGTGTTAACTTGGCCTGGCGAAATCCATATTGATTATCTTAGAGTATATATTTTTTATGTATTTCTCTATTCTTATTTCAAGATTTTGTTTGTTTTTTGTCATTGGTCTTAATTGGTCTTAATTGTTTGTTTCATTCCATTCCTATCATAAAAACAAAATCGGAATTACTATAACTGGAGATTATACCAAAATTAAAAAAATACATACAAACATGAACATGATATGATAAATACACATAAAAGTGATTATATTCTCAACTATATTATCATTGTAAGGAGTTTGATGAAAATTACCTTTGAAATTGATTTGTTACTATCATGAATTGTAGTAGAGAAACATTTCGATTGAAATACCTTCAATACATGTAGAAAAGGACTGTTCAATGAACTTCAGAGGGATCTTACAGAGTAATAATCCCTCTCACGATTGGTTTCTTCAACTGATGTCCTTTCGATGATATTTCTATGGAAGAATCGGTCACACTCCCAACGATTCCTTTTTCGAGCCTCTCCTGGACACTGAACATTCGTTAATCTATTTCACACGAATTTAATTCACAGAGTTCCCAGATACGTGTTCCTCACGTTGATGTTCATTCATTGCTGTCACCTGAAAGATATTCTAGAGCTATTTCTTGATTGGGTATGAATTGAATGGATATTTGAGTGGAGTGGGTTGTGTTTGTTTGATATAATTCGAAGTTATTATTTCCGGAGGGCCGTTTATTAGAAGACGATCAACTGAATTATGTTGAAGCACGGTTGGATAATTTTTATTGACAGTTTTTTTTTCAGAGAGTGGTGTGAAATCCATACGATTTTAATTGATGTTTAGTCTGTAGTCTACGTCTATTAGCACTCATGCAGAAATATAAGATTAATTACTCGATCTGACCACCAATAACACATTAGACATCGTGTTATAAATACTACCAGAAACATTTCAGACAAAATATATTTTTCTCACCAAAAGTCGTTGTTGAACTATCTAGAAACTGATAGTTATAACAGAATTGGCTTGAAATTGATCTTAATCCAATTCCAGGTCGTCATTTCCGTCGATATTCATCTTCCAAGCAACACTTGCACTCAGTATCATCTGTGATACCTATAACGATGAGGTGCTCGTTTAGATGGCAGTGCCTCGTGAGGAGCCCCACCACCATTCTGATTTCCTTTCTGCTCAGTGTGAGCAGAGTCTTGGCCCTCCTGGTAGAAGGGCCTTCGTTGTGAAGTTTCGATTGTCTCATGGTAGAAGAAATTTTCCATGCCTCCTGGAATTTTACTTCCAGGATTTCCTCCATGGTTGAGACGCTACATGATCTAGAAACTCCTAGAATTAATTCTGGTTCGATCGTTGAGCTATTTGCACCTTGTATGGCCAAATGGTCGGCCTGTTCGTTTCCGGGTACACCGGTATGGCCGGGGACCCACAGTAGCACAACCTTATTGGCGATGGATAGCCTTTGTAGATCGTCAATGCATTTCGACATTAGCAGCGAACTGACTATGTGTTATGTGAGGGCCTTGATCGCTGCTTGGCGGTCGTGCATATCGTGATTTGCAAGTCCCGGTAGCCCCTGTAGATATTTTCTCTTCCACAGGCGAGTATGACAGAAACTTCTGCTTGAAATACTGGAACAGAATTTTCCAGGGCATAGTAGAGTTCAGCTTTTGGAGATTGCACGAATACCCCGGTGCCGGCTGATTCACCAATCGTGGAGTCATCTGTGTACCAGATGAACCCATTGGCGGGGATCAGGTGGTGCCCTATCTGTTCCCAGTCCCGCCTTTTGGGAGTGACTGACTGCGCCCTTTCGCTGAATCGTATGACCGATGAAGAATTCTCCCTGGCAAGTTGTAAATAGCACAATGTTTTGCAATTGAATATGTATTATTATTGTTTTTTTCATTTATTGTAGTCTCCCTGATGATGGAAATAAAGATTCCCGGAAGTTTGGATGAACCTTAAAGAGTTTACTTTTTCATTGTTGCTCACCCCAATATCCCTAGTTTTGTATATATATATATATATATATATATATATATATATATATATATATATATATATATATATATATATATATATATATATATATATATATATATATATAGATAGAGAGAAAATTGTTACGAATCCAAGAGAGCTCACCATCCGCCAACAGCTGTTTCATGGTTTCACAAACATCAAGATGGCTTGTGGTCTCTTTCAAATTCGTATCAAATATCTCATAGTGCTACCGGCATGTTTGAAAATGTGAAAAGCATCAGATTATAGATACTGACACCCATAATATTTCATGCACATTAATAGGTCACCAACAGATGTCAGCATAGGCCAACCCACGACACCAATAGTCGTACTCCCAGTGCGTTCAGAGTAAGGCAAAACAAATGACCAGATGAAGATAAATTTGTTACGAATCCAAGAGAGCTCACCATCCGCCAACAGCTACTTCACGGTTTCCCAATCATCAGGACGGCTTGGGTCTTTTTCAAATTCGTATCAAATATCTCATAGGGCTAATACCTACCGGCAAGTACAAAAAGGGAGAAATTCCACGACATCGGGTCTGAGCTTCACCGCTCAGATTATAGGTGTCACCATCAATAATTTGATGCTTTTCACATTTTCGTACTTGCCGGTAGGTATTAGAACTATGAGATATTTGATACGAATTTGAAAGAGACCACAAGCCGTCTTGATGATTGGGAAACCATGAAACAGCTGTTGGCGGATGGTGAGCTCTCTTGGATTCATAACAAATTTCTCTTCATGTAGTTATTCGTTTTGCGTTACCCTAAACGCACCAGGCGTACGACTATTGTTGTCGTGGGTTGGCCTATGCTGACATCTGTTGGTGACCTATTGATGTGCATGAAATTTCGTGCCATTAAAAATCCACGACATTAGGTCTGAGCTTCACCGCACAGATTATAGGTGTAACTATCTATAATTTGATGCCTTTCACATTTTGGTTCTTGCCGGTAGGTATGAGCACTATGAGATATTTGATCAATTTGAACGATCCAAGCAGTCCTGATGATTGGAAACCATGAAACAGCTCTTAACGGATGGTGAGCTTCTGATTCGTATACATTCCTCTTTCTTAGTTATTTGTTTGCGTTACTCGAACGCATAGATACGACTATTGGTGTCGTGGATAGCCTTTGCTGATATCTGTTGGTGACCATTAATGTGCAGAAATTTCGTGTCGTTTAAATTCCACGTACATTAGATCTCAGCCTCACCGCACATATTAAATCTATAATTTGATGCTTTTCATATGAAGCTGAGATCTAATGTACGTTGAATTTAAACGACACGAAATTTCGTGCACATTAATAGGTCACCAACAGATATCAGCAAAGGCTATCCCACGACACCAATAGTCGTACTCCTAGTGCGTTCAGAGTAACGCAGAACAAATAACTAGAGAAAGAGGAATTTGTTACGAATCCAAGAGAGCTCACCATCCGCCAAGAGCTGTTTCATGGTTTCCCAATCATCAGGACTGCTTGTGATCGCTTTCAAATTCGTATCAAATATCTCATAGTGCTCATACCTACCGGCAAGAACCAAAGTGTGAAAGGCATCAAATTATAGATAGTAACACCTATAATCTGTGCGGTGAAGCTCAGACCTAATGTCGTGGATTTTTAATGGCACGAAATTTCATGCACATCAATAGGTCACCAACAGATGTCAGCATAGGCCAACCCACGACAACAATAGCTGTTTCATGGTTTCCCAATCATCAGGACGGCTTGTGGTCTCTTTCAAATTCGTATCAAATATCTCATAGTTCTAATACCTACCGGCAAGTACGAAAATGTGAAAAGCATCAAATTATTGATGGTGACACCTATAATCTGAGCGGTGAAGCTCAGACCCGATGTCGTGGAATTTTTTCCTTTTTGTACTTGCCAGTAGGTATTAGCACTATGAGATATTTGATAAGAATTTGAAAAAGACCCAAGCCGTCCTGATGATTGGGAAACCGTGGAGAGCTGTTGGCGGATGGTGAGCTCTCTTGGATTCGTAACAAATCTCTCTTTATCTAGTCATTTGTTTTGCCTTACTTTGAAAGCACTGGGAGTACGACTATTGGTGTCGTGGGTTGGCCTATGCTGACATCTGTTGGTGACCTATTAATGTGCACGAAATTTCGTGCCATTAAAATTCCACGACATTGGGTCTAAGCTTCACCGCACATATTATGGGTGTCAGTATCTCTAATCTGATGCTTTTCACATTTTCAAACTTGCCGGTAGGTATAAGCACTATGAGATATTTGATACGAATTCGAAAGAGACCACAAGCCGTCTTGATGTTTGTGAAACCATGAAACAGCTGTTGGCGGATGGTGAGCTCTCTTGGATTCATAACAATTTTCTCTCTATCTATATATATATATATATATATATATATATATATATATATAAATATATATATATATATACAAAACTAGGGATATTGGGGTGAGCAACAATAAAAAAGTAAACTCCTAAAGGTTTATCCAAACTTTCGGAAATGTTCATTTCCATCATCAGGGAGACTACAATAGATAAAAAAAAACAATAGTAACAGATATTCAATTGCAAAACATCATGCTATTCACAACTTGCCAGGAAAAATTCTTCATCGGTCATACGATTCAGCGAAAGGCCGCAGTCAGTCATTCCCAAAAGGGGGGACTGGGAACAGATAGGGCACCACCTGATCTCCACCAATGGGTTCATCTGGTACACAGATGACTCCAGGATGGGTGAATCAGCCGGCGCCGGGGTATTCAGGCAATCTCTGAAAGCTGAACTCTACTATGCCCTGGAAAATTCTGTCTCTTTTTCAAGCAGAGTTTCTGCCATACTCGCCTGTGTAGAGGAAAATCAACAGGGGCTACCACGACCTGCAAATCCGATATGCACGACAGCCAAGCAGCATCAAGGCCCTCACATAACACATAGTCAGTTCGCTGCTGATGTCTGAATGCATTGACGATCTACGAAGGCTATCCATGCCAATAAGGTTGAGCTACTGTGGGTCCCCGGCCGTACCGGTGTACCCGGAAATGAACGGGCCGACCATTTGGCCAGACAAGGTGCAAATAGCTCAACGATCGAACCAGAATTGATTCTAGGAGTTTCTAGATCATGGAGCGTCTCAACCATGGAGGAAATCCTGGAAGTAAAATTCCAGGAGTCATGGAAAGTTTCTCCTACCATGAGACAATCAAAACTTCACATCGAAGGCCCTTCTACCAGGAAGGCCAAGACTCTGCTCACACTTAGCAGAAAGGAAATCAGAATGGTGGTAGGGCTCCTCACGAGGCACTGCCATCTTGATAAGCACCCCATCATTATAGATATGACAGATGATACTGAGTGCAAGTGTTGCTTGGAAGATGAATATCGATGGAAATGACGACCTAGAATTGGATTTAGATCAATTTCAAGCCAATTCTGTTATAGTTATCAGTTTCTGGATAGTTCAACAACGACTTTCAGTGAGAAAAATATTTTTTTGTCTGAAATGTTTCTGGTAGTATTCATAACACGATGTCTAATGTGTTATTGGTGGTCAGATCGAATGAATGAATCTTATATTTCTGCATGAGTAATAATAAACGTAGACTACAGACTAAACATCAATTGAAGTCGTATGGATTTCACATCACTTTCTGAAAAAAAAAAACTTTCAATAAAAATTATCCAACCGTGCTTCAACATCATTCAGTTAATCGTCTTCTGATAAACGGCCCTCCGCGAACATGATCACTCCGAAATATCAAACAAACACAACCCACTCCACTCAAATATCCATTCAATTCATACCCAATCAAGGAAAACAGCTCCAGAATACCTTTCAGGTGACAGCAATGAATAAACATCAACGTGAGGAACACGTATCTGGTAACTCAGTGAATTACATTCCTGTGAAATAGATTAACGAATGTTCATTGTCCAGGATACGCTCGAAAAAGGAATCGTTGGGAGTGTGACCGATTTTTCCATGGAAATATCATCGAAAGGACATCAGTTGAGGAAACCAATCGTGAGAGGGATTATTACTGTATATATATATATATATATATATATATATATATATATATATATATATATATATATATATATATATATATATATATATATATATATATATATATATATATATATATATATATATATATATATATATATATATATATATATATATATATATTATATACAACAAATCGTAGGCTCCCTTCATATCTAAGATCATTTAAAATCTAGTGATTTTGGATAAAACTTAATTTTTTCAATAAGTTTTGCCTCTGGCCCGCACTTTTCCAATTGCTATTTCATGTACTATAACCATTTTTTTTCAACCGGAGCGGTGTTTTTGATTGATTGATAATTGTTTAATTCTTTTCCCGGTTTTCTGTTCACGTTTGGAACGATGATCGGATATGTTCGTCAATCTCTTTTTACCGAATCAAAACAAACAAATGCCATCATTCCAGAATTTTCCGAACCATATAACGAAAACCAAAAATGCATACAACCAATGGATATCAGGTTGCTGAAAATAATCAAAACAATGAACGTTTTAAAATACAAAATTGCACAACGAATGGACTAACAGTCTGAAAGCTGCCATAAATGAAACTTTTTCAAAATATTATTTCAACTTGACATACACTGCCTTTTGAACAGTTGCCTACAGCGGACAAATTGTCTTGAAAAAGGGAAATAAAGCTATTCAAGGAATCCAAAACCCAGAAGATAAAAAAATTGTCAGAATCATTTATTTGTATCTGAATTGTTTTTGGAATTTGCAGATTATTGAAACTTTCTTCGCTTATTGAAACAAGCTATTATTATCAGTTACATAGTTCTTGAATAATCACGGAAATCCACTCATCCATTTCAAATACCATTGATGGAAAACTTCAAGATATCGATTGGGGTGCATCTGAATTTTTGCGGAATGATGAAGACTTCCCAAACTCCAACAAATCATTAGATTCCCATTTGTTCTGCGGAATATCGGTGGAAATGTGCATAAGTTCGCTTCATCAAATCTCCGAAAGCAATTTCCATTCTATGCAATGCAGCTTTTGCTGGAATCTATACGAGAACGGAGATAATCAAAATGTTCAGAGTCTGCGAAATAAAAAGTGGAGAAGGAGTCCATTAGGATTATCTGAGAGGGATAAAATGTTTTTATACCACTATGAGAGCCGCGCAGATGAAAAATGTTCTGAATGTCGGCACATATAAGGGAATCTTTCTCGAGGGTTGCTTGACATCAGATTTATAAAAACATTAATATAGCTCTAGAGACATTTTATAGTCGGGTTGCTTCTTATCATCTCGTGGAGAATGTAAGCTATGCAATGGAGGTTGAAACTGAACTGTATCCCGTTTTCAGTATCGACTCGTTATTTATCCACAAAACAAATTTCCAAAAACTCAACAGAGGTAGTAAGATTAGTAGCGATAACAACGAACATCAAGTCGGTTATGGTTTGTACAGAATCAGTTCGATTTCCGATATTAAAAAACTTCCTATTGATTCCATCCAATATTGAATAAGATTATATTCCTTCTCATCATATGTCATTCTTCATTATACGTTATGACTTCAGATTGCCTCATACAAACTTTCACCAATTCTGAGGTTGAATTTCTAAACACTGAAATATTTTATGTTTATTTTCACAAAGACTCAAATACCAATTTTGATGGCCCCAACTTGAAAACTAATATATCTCTATACAACTTCCAATTCCAATACAACCCTCATTTCACCATTTTAGGCGTTGAATTTTCAAAAACAACAAAACAGTAATTTTTTTCATTTGTAACAAAGACCCAAAATACCAATTTCAATTATCCCTACTTCAAAACTAACTATTCAAACTCTCCACACCCATTTCACCACTTTGGGGTTGAATTTTCAAAAACCCTGAAACACACTTACCCTTATTGGTGAGGAAAAGCCAAAACACTGATTTCCATTACACTAATGTCAAAACTTTATGTAGTTTCACTTCCACACCCTTTCTCACCCACCTTTTTAAATACGCTGGAATATTAAAAAATAAGCTGTCAAAATTTTGGCTCTTCAGGTCCAGCGGTTTGTTCTTGGCGTTTATTGTATATCAGTCAATCAGTGTGTCATGCAGTCAGGACATGTAATCATATATGAACAGATTATCCCTAACACAAGGTAGCTGCTTGGAACCGTTGAGGAGTTCCTCCCACTGTCTTCCGTCAACAACATCAAATCAAGTCCGTGCCTCCATTATGTTGTAGTGTCATCAGAACAACATATGTGTGCCAAGTTTCAACAGAATTGGTTCACAGGTGTTGAATCAATATCATCCCCTATTTTACTACCCTTGGAAATATATTTTTTTTAATTCGAATGGGATCAACTTCAAATTATATCCTATGTAATGAAAAAAATAATTTAATCGAATAACCAAGTACAAAATTATGCATGGTAGAATTGGTTAACAAGTAAAAATTCATTGAGTAACCAACAATGATCCCCTATTTCCACACCGTTAGAAGTGCAATATTTCTGTCAAATCCAAATGGGATCAACTTTGAAATGTTCCCTATCCATTAAAAAAGAATTATCAGAATCTGACTATTCTGTTAAAAGTTATAAGTAGACATACATAAAAAAAATATACGCGTCGACTAGAGAACCTCTCTTTTTTTTCGTCGCTTAAAAATTGCAATTTGGACTGGAGCATCAACATATAATCGCCTGGAATTTTGTCATGTTGTAACTCCAACACTCAAATATAATAGGATTACTAGTTTCAATCCCAATCTAATGAGATGCCTTCAATGAAAATGTGACTTGGACCCATATTTTTTGTTGCTCAAGATACCAAGCACAAAGATAATATTCCATAAAAAGTACTGAACTGAACAATCCAAAGAATTTATTAGCACTGAACCACCGTTCTGTAGAGTGTTTTGTTGAAATTTTCGACTACGTGTAACTTGCAGTTGTGGGATACTTAAGATAATGTTTTTTTTTGTTGTTGCCCGTTTCTGAATGAAAGTCACCCTGATCAACCCCTGGATATAAAGTGTGTCAACTGACATTGATCCTAATGCAATGCACAAAAAGATGATTAGATTGTGGGTTCTTTTGATAACAAGACAGTTCCTGGCTATATGGTCACCGACCCCAAGGTCCAAAACAAAACTCCGATCTGATATGGAATACCCATTTAAAGAGTCTAGGTTGGTTGGTTGGTTGAAAGCTGACGAGCCAGAGACAGGGTTGGCACTCAGCTTCCCTTGACACTGCGACCAGCTGGGGTCTATTGTATCACTCTGTCGTCAGTGGTTCCTCATTCAAACAGGTTTGTGCCTTTAATTAGGTTCAGAACCCTGTTGATTAGGTTCTTCGGATTCATGCCTGTTTCCGGGCTGATCTCTCCGAAGGTTCTGTGTCGCCTACTACTTAGGGCGTCACAGTCGAAGATAATATGAGAGGCTGTTGCCTCCTCTTCGTCACATAGCCTACACTCCACGGTTTCCCTGCGTACTCCCATGGTGTTTAGGTGTTTTCTTAGGCCGCAGTGTCCAGTCAACAGACCTATTATTATACGAGCCTTCATTCTGTTCAGGTTCAGAAGGTCAGCCATCAGGGTCCGGTTTGGATGCCCCACCATGACTTTGTTGTGTATTTGCCCGACAGTTTGATCCCAATATTGTTGGTATCTTTTTTTTATCCACTCGTCGATCAGGGTCCTGCATCGGTTTTTGCTAATCCCATGTGCAGGTTCTGGCCCTGTGAATAGCGTTTCAGATGCTTGTCTAGCTAGCTGGTCCGCTTTGACGTTGCTTTCAATGCCTCTATGACCTGGCACCCACATCAAGGTGACCTTGTTGTGTTTTGCCAGCTCGATGAGGTTCTGGAGGCAGTCCCAGATCAGTTTGGGCTTTATCTGTATAGAGTTGAGTGCTTTGATAGCACTTTGACAGTCAGATAGAATGTAGATGTGTTTTTTCCTATAACCACTTTCTAGATTCTTCTGAATGCATACCATTATAGCATGTGTTTCAGCTTGGAATATCGTGGAGCATTTGCCAAGTGGTATTATGTAATCCCTTCTTGGCCTTACCCCATGTATTCCTGCTCCCGTTCCTTCAACTGTCTTTGAACCGTCTGTATACCAGACTATGTCCGCAGTTGATTGTGATTCTATACTCGGGGCCCATCCAGATTCATCGATTCGTGTTTCGAATGGTTTTTCGAATGAGTATAGGGGTTGCATGTAGTCTGAAACCATTTCGAGTTCTTCGATGTTGATCATATGAGTGATTCTGGTATGTCCAGTTGTTCGGATTCTCCAGTTTTTTGTTTGTTTCAGTCTGTATGCACTCATCCTGGCCTCTCCAATGACATGTAAGTCAAGGGGTTCGAGGTTTAGGATGATTTCCATTGCAGCTTCTGAAGTGCTATTCATTGCACCCGTGATACAGAGACAGGCAAGCCTCTGGATTTTCCCAAGGTTAGTTTTGCTTGTCTGATTTGTTTTTGGCCACCATAAGAGTGAGCCATAAGTTATTATTGGTCTTATTACCGCTGTGTGAAGCCAGTGCATGGCTTTCGGTTCAAGCCCCCAGGTTTTTCCAAAAGCTCTTCTACACATCATGAAGGTTATCTTGCTTTTATTGGTTACATGTTGAAGATGCGGGTTCCAGGTTAGTTTCTTGTCAGGAATCAGCCCTAGATATTTCACCTGCTCTACTACTTGTAATGTTTCGCCGAAAAGTCTGGGAGGTATGACATCTCTCATGTTTCTTCTCCGGGTGAAGGGAATTAGTGTTGTTTTGTTCGGATTTGCCCTTAGGCTCTTTCTGTTACACCATTCCTCTACTGTCCCCAGTGAATTTTGCATTAGCTCTGAGGTTGTTCGAGTATTCTTTTCCTTGATGAGGATGACCAAGTCATCTGCATACCCTTGAGAGTAATACCCTTGGTTATTCGGAGAAATTAGCAGTTCATCTACAAGCATGTCCCACAGAAGGGGGGAGAGTATGCCCCCCTGTGAGGTACCTCCGGAAATTTCAACCTGCTCTGTTTCCTCGAACATGTTGGCTTGGCTATTGTGGAGCATTGAGTGTATCCACCTGCAGGTGGTTTCGTCAATGCCTCTTCGAATGGCCGCAGAGACCATACTTTCAAAGGAGGTGTTGTCGAAGGCTCCTTCGATGTCTAGAAAAGTGCATAGTGCAATTTCTGTTTGCTAGAGACTTTCCAAGCCTTGGAACAAGCTGATGAGGTGCTGTCTCGCATGATTTTCCTGTTAGATAGGCATGTTGGTTTTGATGTAAAGGCCGTTCTACAAGAGCGGTTTCCCTTATGTCTCTATGTATCAGTTTTTCTAAGCCTTTCAGAAGAAATGACGATAGGCTTATTGGTCTGTATGCCTTTGCCTGGTCGTATGAGTCCCGTCCAGGTTTTGGAATAAAGACCACGTTCACAGTTTTCCAGGTTTGAGGTAGCCATCCCAATGCTAGGCTCAGCCTGTACAGTCTGCACAGTTCAGGTGCTAGATATTAAACTCCGCTCTGTAGTAGTATGGGAAATACTCCATCTGGGCCCGGAGACTTGTAAGGCTTGAAGGAGTTTATTGCCCACACAGTCTACCCTTTTTGCCCTCAAAAGAAGGTTTGCAGGGATTTCATGTCTGGGGTTTTGATTTGTGGTGACAGTGGATCCTGGGAAGTGTCTATGGAGCAAGAGTTCTATAGTTTCCTTCCCAGTGTTGGTGTGATTGCCGTTGGGTTTTTTGAGAGTCCCCAACGGATTGATGGGGTCTTTGGAAAGGATGCGTCTTGCACTTAACCTCATATTTATAGTTATCCACCTTCCAATTCCCAATGAAAAAAATTGAGAAACAGTATTGCCTTCATGATATGATATGATATCCAGAAAGATTTTTGATCTGATGATATCTACAATCGATTTCGTATGATAATAGCAACCACCGCAATATTTCAATAACGTTCTGTACTTGATTCTAGTTTAACGACAATGGAATTGAATTGCCTTTTTGGATCAACCTGCCGTGTTCAAACTGGATCGAATCCATCGAAATTTTATGGATGTTCGACAAATTTGTAATCAGACCGCGGAGCAAACATTCTCTTGATTGGTTGTAACATTCATCACATTAGTTCTAATCAACGGAATCAACGGTTAATTTTTTTTGTTGAATAATTCATGTTCCGAGTAATGTGAAATTTCCAATTACGCTTTGTCGGACCCAAACTCATGTCAATATTCCAACCAGCATTTATGGACATCTGCTTCAATGAATCAGTTCCCTGGGCAACATGCAATGTCGATTACATACCTTTTCCAGGGTATTCATTCGAATTTTTCGATAAATATCAAAATATATTTCCTTTTCAAATAAAGGAAAATGCCTTGATTCTCGAGTCAATTCACTACGTTGAAATTATACAAACTACTTTACTAGTTGAACATAGGATTACATCCACTGGATATTCGTACGAGGTCGTGCAATTTCACTTCTTAATGTTGAATGATTATTCATCTTCTTCCACTGTATTAAATCATTCCTCCTTGTTCAAGACACATTTCGGCCCGTTCAATTATTTCTCTCAACACATTTCAGAACATTTGAGGCTTTATACTTCTGAGTGTCCGTCAAATTATTTCTTGTGAGATTTCAAGAGTGACTGGAGCTGTTGCATAGTGAACTTTCTCTAACATATCCCTAAATGGAGAAATCGATCACAGTGATATCCGGCGAGCGGGCAGGCCACCGTAGTTGGTTGCAATAACTTGATTATAAAAATGCTCTATTGCGTAATTAAAATCTTATTTGGTTTTATGAGGGGGGCTCCACCTCGTTAGAAGTAAATTTGCCGTAAAAATGCTGAAGGTAGATCATTAAGATGATTTCATTTTGAAAAAAACCTAAATACCTAACACCTGTTAACTGACCTGAAACAATATTGTCCCAATTATTCTGTTTCCAACGATACTAGCCCAGACATTGACGCCAAACCTTTCTTGAAAATTGCCTTCTCTCATTGCATGTTGATTTTGTTGGGCCCGGTACCGAGTATTTTCCTTATTGAACATACCATTATTCGTAAATCGTGATTCGTCGGGAAAGAGAAAAAAGTTGATGAAATTTGGGTTAAATTTCTCTTCTGCCTAAAACTATTCTCAACATACGAAAAATACTGATGGGCTGGATGTTGACGATGGGGATATCTCTGAGCATAGAACTCAGCAGCATTCCTTGAATTTCTATGATTTTTTTTATTCATACACCATCCAACAGTCGGAGCCAATTACGGGATGGTGAAAATCAACAGTACAAAAAATTATTCAATAATTAAATTACAGAATGCATGATGAATGATTGAAGAGATGTACAGAGGTGAAAGATCTTGGAGTGAAGTATAACAATAGATCATCGTTTTCTCCTCACATTGAAGTTATAATTGAATCGGCAGACGAAATGCTTGGGTTCATAATAAGACAGACATCTCCTTTCATTAATATACGAACCATAAAAATTCTCTATTATTCATTAGTGCGACCAAAGTTGGAATTTGCTTCCATAATTTGGCATGGAAAATATCAAACATTGTTCCAAAGTTTAGAAACAACTCAAAACACATTTTTGACAAATCTGTATTCCAGAAAGCCTCATATGAAACCAAACTATAATACAGTCATATCAACTCAGCTTCGGCAATAATTCAAGATTTATTCTCTGGAGAGTTCAAGAACTCTACTATCAATTTTATTCCTATATGAAATCATGAATAACTTATGAATTCTCCTGATATAATGTAATTAATTCCATCCAACTCTCCTTCAAGGCGCACTCGAACTCAAACGATGTTTCAAGTACCTTTAGTTTCAACATCTACGAGAACTCCTCTCATAATCATGCTCCAAACGGTCAACAACATTTACTCTCTAATTACATTGGACTGGAATTTAACACCTAATAGATTTCGAAAATGATTACTAGATCATATCAATAATGTAATGCGTGAAAGTATTTGAGTATTCACACCCCCTCGAATATCTAGGTTAAAATTATTCATGAAATATAATATTTAGCTCAGTTCATTTCAGTTAATTTCACATGTGTGCTATATATATATATATATATATATATATATATTTATATATATATATATATATATTTATATATATATATATATTTTTTTGGTTGGAGGTTCTTAGGTTTGGGATTCTTGTGTAGAAATAAACCTAGCTGACAGGGCCCTCATACTGAGCAGTCCGGAATTGAGAAAAAACGCTCTAGATAAAATCCGCAAAACTCTCATCAACAATAACTACCCATTACACTTAATAAACCATATCATAAGACAACGAACGCACAAAATGTATAATTCAACACAACATAACACAAATAATATTACTACTAACACTTTCACAACCATTCCATATATACCAGGTCTATCAGAGAACATAAAAAACATTTTAAACAAACACAACATACAAACTAGCTTCAAATCCCATAATTTACTCAAACAACTGTACACCCCTATTAAAAGTAAAGATCCAAAAATTAAGAAAGCTAATTTAATATACAGTATCCCGTGCAACGACTGCAACCAAGTTTATATCGGTATGACCTCCCAACTCTTATGTAACAGACTCAATGGGCACAAGTACATGAAAGGATCCAGTACTGCCTTAAACAAACATATCCCAACCGAGAATCACAGCCCTAATTTCGATAACACAAAAATTCTTTCACACGAAAACAACAAAGAGAAAAGAGTAATGAAAGAAATGATTGACATTAAAAAAAATAATAACGCTATGAATAATAGAACAGACATACATAACCTCCGCCAATTATACCACACAATACTATAAGACACAAATACCCCACATATACTCACTTGCATAGTTAGTCAGTAATATCAACAAACAAAAAGTATAAAAATAAATCAAATAAATACTCTTTCAACAAGTTCCCAACAACAACACGCCTATCGCCCCCAAAGTTCCCCACCCACTCAAGTAAGAATAGAAATGTACCCAACAGGTACACCAACAATTTTTACCGCAGAACAAAACCCCCCATAAACACATTGATCTCTCGCGGCGAATACACTGCCAATGCCACGTCGCTCTCGATATTGTGTTAGAATAAAACCTTTAGAACTTACCACACTAAGGAATAACAAATATAAATAATACAAAATGAGTCATCTTCACAATGATGATCGCCAAGGTACGTACAAATATCGTTTGTCTGCCACACCCTTCCGCCAGACCAAACATTTCTCCCTTGCACATGTTCAACAACTATTATTTTCATTTTAACCATAACACAAAATGTTTTACTTTTCAGATGTCATTGTTAATCACCAGAAGAAAAAATTAAAAATTAATTAAAAAAAAAAACCCTACTGGAGATGCCTCCGGCCATGATATGAGATAGTTTTATTTTCACACAAGAATCCCAAACCTAAGAACCTCCAACCAAAAAAATAAATATACCAGGATTCAAGAAAACCCTCACTACAAAATATATATATATATATATATATATATATATATATATATATATATATAAATATATATATATATATATATATATATATATATATATATATATAGTTTTATATAGTCACTATCCATGTAATTAGGCCAAGAATCCTGTATGGATTATCCCAAACCTAAGAACCTCCAACCAAAAAAATAAATATACCAGGATTCAAGAAAACCCACACTACAAAATATATATATTATATATATATATATATATATATATTTATATATATATATATATATATATATATATATATATATATATATATATATATATATATAGTTTTATATAGTCACTATCCATGTAATTAGGCCAAGAATCCTGTATGGATATTATTCAATAAATAAATAAAAGAAAATCACCAGTACGCGCAGGCTCGACCCGACATCCTATTGACGCGACTGTCATCGCGCACGTAGGTGCGCACATTGGTTACAAAATGTCACCTCACTCCCACACTTAAAAAAAAATCGCCCAGTTGACCCCTCCTGATTTTAACGATGCGTTCCCTTTTCTTCTTCCGAAGAAAGCTCTGAGAAGGTACTATGATGAAGGAGTGTGATGAAATTTTTCCGTAAAACGCGAAATATTTCCCGCGATTATTAATTTCGACCAAAAGGGTGCGGAGGGCGAGCGGATCAGGCCACGCTTCCTTGGACGTAGCTCGCCAAATGAAATTTTCCGATCCTAGCGAAAACAACAAATCCCAGAAAAAAAAGTTTTTTGGTGGCCGCTACGTTTCGATCTACGCTCTTGGATTTCAGATGGCCACATTCCGACCACGTTGTGGTCATCTGGCAGAAACGTGGATGTGTAGTGGCCGACACTGGACACTTCGAACAACTGATATGAATTGATATGTAGCTTAATCTCTGTCCTGCAACATATTTTTATAATAAATGATCCCCATTTTTCTATTTTGCCTGATTCATTTCAAACACTTGATTGACTACAAGTATGAGAATAAATAACAGACCAACACGTTAGCAAGTATATTTAATTTGGAATGAAATCAAAGTACTCCTGATCGGTACAAAGTTAAAACAATTGAAAGTGTACTGTGAAATATGCAAACATTTCAATTTTGGAAATAAGTCGCCTCTGAAAATATGTCATTGAATCCCTCAAACATTATTTTCATCAATCTTGTTCACTTGAAACCAATTCTTACTAGATAGATTACTACGTTTGATGCAGTACAGACGACAAAAAAACTTTTTAACAAGAAATTAAACCGAAAAAATCAACTGAAAAGCAAAAAGTAAAATAAGCCTTCTTAGTCTAAATGATAATTGAGCTCCCAAACTAATCTAAGTAACTGATTTTGAGTCGGCGCCAAACAAACAATTATCGAAGATCATTATCTATGAAAGAAGTAATCAAAACGCAGCCGTGCATCTCGCTGCCATCATTTTACGCTTTACCCAATTCAATTGCTAGTTTGTTTGGCGCTGACTCAAAATCAGTTACTTAGGAGCTCAATCATCATTTAGACTAAGAAGGCTTATTTTATTTTTTGCTTTTCCGTTGATTTTTTTGTCGGTTTGATTTTTTGTGAAAAGTTTTTATTTTTCAATTCTCCGTTGCTGAAATCCACTAATTACTGCCCACTTAATTTTTGATTACTTCCAAAATACTTACTTACCTAGCTTACTCCAACTATCAACTATCAAATAATATGATTTTCTATCTTTATTATTTATTATATAATGTGAATCAATTTTGAGAGTTCTGGTGAGTTGATATCATCACTTTGTATATAATTCTATCCTTCCATAGAATGTAATCATTTTGACGGATGTAGGAGGATCTGTCAATGTCAACTACATATGTGTGCCAAAGTTCACAAGTAAAAAATCAATTATCCCCTATTTTTCTACCCGTAAGGGTAGATAATTCCATTCGAAATTCGAATATGATGAACTATGAGGCCTACCCTATCTGATAAAAGAAAAATCATCCAAATCCCAGTACCAAGTTATGCCTGATAGAATCAGTTGACGGACCAGAATTCAGAGGGTGAGTGATCAATATCCTTCATTTTGCTACTCTTAGTGGGAGGCCTACCATAGATGGAAATTACGTGACTACAACTATGCAAATGTTAAATTTCAGTTATTCCTACTGTAAAGTGGTAGATTTGGTGGTGATTACGTAATAACCACCGAGTCGAAGTTGCAGTATCAGTTACCGTCACTATAATGCTGCCTGGGACTCCACGAATTTTCTATTTGGAAGTCTAAGAATTATACAAATATATGATTTCTGGTTTTGCTTCCAATGATTTTTTTTTCTGACACTTTATTCGTTACCTTAATTGGTGGCAATTTCAGAATCAATAAATACATTCTGAATCTTTCTTCCCGACTGGCTACGCAATCGGATTTTCTTTCAATTCAGGATGGCTCACATATGAGAATATCCTGTGTATTATTTCTCTCAAATCATTTCTCCCTCGAAGTACTCTTCATAGAGATATAATATTGGTGCTGCTTTTCTCCTTGGAGAATGACCAGAAAAATCGTGACATAGCTACACAGCTTCATCATTCACGCCGACCGTCACTACATTTTTCCATTTGGAAATATTACGTTCCCACGTCTCAGTCGGATTTTGTGAGAGAATTCAAGTCAAGCCATCAACTTCACGGAGTTAGCAATGCCAATGTCTGCGGAGAATATAAAATATGCCTCGATCCAGCCATTTTCTATTGATTGAATTCCTTTTTCAGCTATATGAATGCAAATTTCTGCAGATAAGTTTCAGTGATCGAATTTGAATTGCGAAATTCAAATGATTCATCGAGCTATATTCGATATCGATTCAAATGGTACTAAAATATGAATATTTATTCCAGGAATCGAATTGGAAATATTTTTTTTGTCGATTGTTATAATTTCAGGACTGCATGCATCGAGCCCTTTTTTTCCATCTTGGGTTATTTCATTATCATAATGAAAAATTTCCTCTCCATATATCGTCGAATTTGAGAGCAAATAAGTTGATACCTAATGTGCTCCCCTCCATTTCATGATCGAGTTCACATATATTTGAGATTGTAATGTGTTTTTTCGAGGAAAACATTACTATTGGCACAAAGGTACTTTTCGTTCAGGCGCCACTTCCTGGCTATTAGCTGATGGAGATATATATATATGGTGTTATGCTAGGAAGGACCAGTAATATATTTTAAAGATGAAAAAGAATAATTTCTTAAAAAAACCACAGAAATAATAAATACTTAATAGTTAGTAGCTCATGAGAAATTGTTTTACATTTTTTCGAGATTCTTTATCCTTTATGAAGCCTCTGTATAATATTGATAGGTAAATTTATGCAAATACCATAATGCAATTACTTTCTTGCATTTTCAAAAATGATTACTACCTATAATTGTTTGAAATATAACAAAAAGTCTAGATTTACAAAATTATTCAGGATTAAATGTGATCAACAAAATTATAAGGTTGAAACATACAGTATATGAAATTGTATGTAACAAAAATAGCCAATGGGAGAACAAGAAAAGTAAGAACTGAGAAATGTAAAAAATAATGTTCATCAAATATTGTATTTAGTTTATAAGAAATGTAAAATATATTAGTTCATAAGTTTTCTCGAATAACACCGAAATAGTAAAAGTTCGGCAAGAAAGTGCACAATTTTGAAAATTCAAATAAAAATGACAAAACAGGAATGGTATCCAGGTGAAGAAAAAACAAAGCGGGAGAAGATTGGGAAAAAATTGGTACAAAAATTGGAAAGAAAAAAAATTTAGGATTTTATTAATGAGGTAGTTTTTCAACAATAAAAACCAATGCAACCTCTGAATAATCTCGACACAAAATAAACAAGGATGGAAAAAGATTACCTTTTTGGTTCTCCACATGAAAACTTGTCCAAGCTGATTTCGTGGATTTTGGATGGTTCCTTTTGAAATGGTGAGTTCCTGAGAGGAGTGGATGAAACAGGAATTCAGATTATGCCAGGTATTGCATAAACGACATTCCAGTTCCAGGTATAAACTCTTTTAGTGCACATCACAAACTGAATCATTTCACAAAATAACTCGTATATCTGAAGAACTCTATGATTTGGTATTGAACTATAAAATAATTCTTCCAACTCAAAAGAAAGAAGTGAGGTTATATTAACATTTCCATCACTGTTTTTCCAGTATTTTATGAAAATTTGTCAATTGCTCATAGTATAAGTTATCTATCGCAGGCCAGGTTAATAAAAGTTTTCCTGAATAGAGGAAATAAGTATTTTTGATAATTTTTGGTTTAGTTTCCACAATGATATGCAAAATCTCACTTATAAACACTGAACTGAAATAGTTCGAGTGACATCTAGACAGGCAGTGGCTCTATTGCCAGTACCGACTCCTCAGGCGAAGGCGTACCAATTGAGAATAGTCGTGGTAAGGAAATAGGCTAATAATTGGCAACAACGTGGCAAGAAAACAGTAACGTTAGCTGACAATTATTATTTCATAACAATTAGCTATTATCATATCACAATATAACAATTGGCTTCCCATCGCGGAGCTGAATTGCCCACATAAGAATTGGAAATAAATAAAAATTGAAAACAAAAATATTTTCAAAGTCAAATAATATTATACAGGGAAAATAAAAGTTGACAATTCTAGAAATATTTTTACATTATCATTACATTACAATTGGTCCTCAAAGTAAGGGCAAAAATAACAGCAATTCTTTTATACCATAACATATATATATATATATATATATATATATATATATATATATATATATATAAATATATATATATATATATATATATATATATATATAATATATATATATATATATAAATACAATACTTATTCTCCTATCATTGCAGGTTCATAACTCACATCACAGAATAATATATATATTATTTATAAATATATATATATATATACAGTGTCTGTCATAAAGTTGGCCACATATGGGCAAAAAATTGTTATTGAAATTTCTGAAAATGTGTTTGGAAGCCAACGAAAACCCGATGTACCAATTCTGAACCATATTGAAAAAAAAAAAGATTCCATTTCATTTCCTATACCCTTACTGAAAAACATTATTCATCTGGAAACAGCTTCAATAACCCAAATCACATAAGTTTGGTCAAAACTAATCAAATATTTGTGGAATAGATATTTTAAGGGAGAATACTTATGAAAACACGATTAGGTCTTGTCACTAAGTGTAGTCATGCCCTGTATATCGATGCACTTAAGTTTATTCAATATTCTCAACCCGTAATTAAAATTTAAACCAACTAATATTTGTAATAATAAATTATTAATACATTATTTATCCTAATTGAATTAAGTTTTGTTTAGGTGGATGTGGAAAAATGAAAAAGACTCCATGAACAAACAATGTACAAATATTCTACGTGACCACCTTCACATATAATTGTTCTGGAAAACAGTTCGCAGCGAACATTTTTCAACATAGTTCTGTTGATCACTGCTGCACAATTCCTTATACAAATTTTTCAATATTCTACATTTCGAAATGGGCGTTGTTTATAAACATTGCTTTTCAGGTAACTTCATGAAAAGAAATCACACGGCCTTAGGTCTGGACACCTAGCAGGACAAGGATTACCTGAATATCGACCTATCCACTGCTCACCAAACTCATTGGTCAACCACTCCCGCACTTAATTCTTAGAATGAATATAAGCCCCATCTTGTTGAAAGAATAAACGTATTCGCTTTTGTAATGGTAGGTTGTCTATGAATGTAGATATCTCGGTCCATAAAAAGTTTAAATACCGTTCGCCATTTGAACTTTGTCTAAGAAAGAAGGGACCTACAATTCGTTCCTTTAAAATTCCACACCATATATTCACTTTGAAACTATATTGGTCCTTAGCTTCAATAATAAAATTAGGATTATGATCTGCCCACTATCTTAAATTTTTAGAACTGACGACACTATTTGAGTAAAAGTTGCTTCGTCAGAAAATAGCACATTTTTTGAGAAATCACGATTATCTTCTAGCATTTCTTGGAACCATGCACAAAAATTAAATCGAGCGTCATTATCCCTGACTTGCTGTACTTGTACAAATTTTGGTTTGTTTAGGTGGAAGTGAATTTGCTTTAAAATTCGTCTAACAGAGGTTTGAAATATTTCTGCCTTTTCTGACAGGATTTACATAGTTCTTGTCTGATAACTCTCCTTCTAGAATGATAGTTCCATTCGAAAGTATACTTGGGAATAGATTCTGTACATCGAAAGGAATTAGTTTCGCATTTTCAGAAAGAGTAACATTTTTCATTTCAATGGTCAAATCGTATGAATTTTGTAAACTAAATTTGGTTGAAATTTGCTAATGATTCTTGATAATAGTAATCATTTTCTCTGATAATTTTACTGTTGGAGAGTAACGAACGGGACTACTGGCCGGATGGGGTTTGTGTAATTCGATAGGAGAATACAGTTTAGGTGTTTGTGGGTTCATTATTGTAAATCAAAATTTTTTCCCTTCAGTAGAAAGTAATTTTGAATTCTTTGAAAAATCCTTAACATGTGATTGGTAGGAATGAGTTGGATCACGTTTCAGAATTCCAAAATCTCCTGAATTGAAAAAATCTAATTTTATTGATAGCAATAACTGTGTTTCCTTCGTCTGCTCAGGTAAATGTTACATCATTTGATCTAGTTTTACTTTTTATTGATTTTATTAGATTCATATCATTCATGAAACCCCAAAAGTTCCGATTTTATGATGTGTGGAGCTTTCCATCAAGCAATGGCCGGTCAATCAAAAATTCAAAACATGTTGATTTTTAACCAGTCGCAAGGCTTGAGTTTCCTAAAGTGCGATCTACGGAAATCCAAATTATTCATTTGGAAACACTTTTCTCCCTTTCACTCGAACCCTTGTAGAATTGCCTTTTCTGTCAATTCGACTGAACCACAGATCAAACTTATCGGCCAATGATTTTGCGGAAAAGTCGCGTTTTGTTCTTCAGAATCATCACCTCAAGGGCGTGTTCCATCTTCGAGATAACCTCCTAAGGCGCTTTGAATGTTCATGTTATTGAAAACCATCGCACCTGGTTGTCTGAAAATTTTGTAATCGTGCAAATAGAAATTCCATTTCAACCTCAACCTCCATTCAACCAATGTCATTTTATCGAATCTGCAAAGGTGAGCTCCAGATTCGGGATCGTAGCTCATTCATTTCGTAAAGATATAATTTCATCATTGAAGTGCGTGACAATGAATCAAGTACCCATTTCTTATGCCTCGACACTCTAATGGAAAGCTAGTTTCATTGACGAAGAAAGAACTAAAAGTTCGATGGCAAATCAAAACATTTTCAAATCAACCATTTCTTAGGATTTCAGCTCAGCCACGGGTGTCTCCATCATCATCTGGAATATTCATCGAAAGTATGCTACCAAAAATCTTATCTCCAGACAGTGACGAATCCATCATGAATATCACGATTAAAATTCAATCCCATATTTTCCCCGATTCATTGAATATTCGATGAATCTACCGTAAACTCTCTCTAGCATTCGTCGCTTATCTTTTAAACGGAAAAATCCAAATAATTTAGTTAGGATGGGATACCAGTCAGAACTCTGTGCTCATAGCCTCCGTATATCTACCAACCTGGATAGTATCAGACATACATTGTGGATGCTCTCAAATCGTTTTAGGAGAACAAAAGCGGAAAGTTCCTGAAACGTTTCCATTAAATTCGCTCTTACCCGTGGGAAAAAGAAAGATGGGATACGGAGTCAGTGACATGGCTAGGAAAGGCTAATAAATATCATTTCCAACCGGATTTGATAAAAGAGATCCTCAATTCTATCCCCAATTGTGTTCTTCCATTGGTAGCTACGTTGTCTGCTGTCAACGTTAATGCTAACCGTATATGATAAAGATGGGAGATCATTTTTTCTCTACTTCCCGAGTCACATGATGGAAAAATAATGACTAAATGGGATCTTGGCAAGGGAATATGTTGTGGATGTTATTATGTGAATTATACCACCACAAACAAGAATGATATGAATAGGATATTGATCTACTAAATTTTTTAACCGACGAAAAAAGGAGGAGGTTTTCTAGTCGACGCGTTTTTTTTTTTTATATATGACCACGCTTAACTTTCTACAGAGTAGTCCGATTCTGATGATTCTTTTGAGATGGATAGGATATACTTCGAAGTTGGTCCCATTTGGATTTGAAAATAGGTTCCACACCTCAATATAGGAGAATGGAGGAGATTATTCACTTCTGAACCAATTCTACCATGCATAAATTAATGCTGGGTTATCCGATTTAGATGTGTTTCTCATTTAAATTTGAAAAAAATGCACCCCTAAGGGTAGAAAAATGGGAGATGATTCATTGATTCTACACGTGTGAACCGATCCTGTTGAAACTTGGTACACATATGTAGCTTTGATGACACTACAACATAATGCAGGCCTGTAATTATTCTGATGATGGAGACGAAAGACAGTGGAGGGATCTCTCCAACGGTACATAGCAAATTCCCCGTGTTTGGGGTTGTATGTACGTATATAAATATAGGGCAATCAATAGAGATTTTCTGCTCTATTGATTCTGTAACGAAAATACTACCAGCAAACCTTCTGTGACATCAACACGATAACTTGAAACTAATGAAGCAATCTCGATACTCTCCAAAAACAGAGAAAACGAAGGAAAACCGGAAAAACCAAAAAATCAGCTTTAAAAAAAATACTCTGCAACTTTTTGAGTTGCAGAGCATACTTTCTACGACCTATAGCGATAAATAATAAGTACTTTATGTGTGAAAAACTTGAGGCGCTGTAGGATAATTAGTTTGGCATAATTGCAATCTGAATGTTTCAATGCACTTTATTGCAGCAGACCTGCATGCGTCATATGTAGTACGATTTTAATTTTTCAAAAAGATTCCGAGAGTAGATGTATAGTACTACAAAACGGTTATTCTCATTTTGCGCTAAAATGCTGCAAAACAGGTGGAAAATATTTGCGAACATGATCGAAAATGGGCGAGTGCGTGAAAGCGGCTGAGTAGTGGGGGTAGCGCAGCAGATGCGAAGAAGCGTATGTATAGCAATACAAGTGCGCTGCATCCGTTATGAATCTGCTGCTCTACCCACACTCCTGAGCCGCTTTCATGCACTCACCGGTTATCGGTCATGTTTGCAAGTATATCTCACCTATTTCGCAGCATTTCAACGCAAAATGAGAATAGTCATTCTGTAGTACTATACTTCAACCCTCAAGATCTTTCAGAGAAATTGAAATAGGACCACCTATGACGTATCTAGGTCTGCTGCAATTGAGAGCAGTGAAAAAAATCAAATTGCAATTATGCCAAAACTAATAATCCAACAGTGCCTGAGCTTTTCACATATGAAGTACATATCAATCACCAGTGTGTCGTGGAGAGCCTGCTTCAAAACTTGAAAAATGGTGGGGTTATGAATTAAAAAAAAACGCAGATTTTTTCCGGATTTTCTCCGTTACTAATAATCCAATCGATTTGTGCAAGGGCTCATTCATTCGTCCATTGATAGTATCACTATTGATTTCTTAGTTCTCAAGTTACAAGTCAGAAAGGATGAAAAGAAATTTAAAAATGCATTTAAATATTTATAACAAATGAAGCAATGACATTTTGGAGTATGAAACATAACAAGATATAACTATGGACCATCTTCCGTATGATGGCACAGTCGATTTCCTGTTAGTATTTTTGTCACGAAAAAATCTCTATTGATTGTTCCAATACATGTCCTGACTAACTGACTCACTGACTGACTGATATACGATCAACGCAGAGGTCAAACCGCTGGACCTGAGATCTTGAATTCTGACAGAATATTTTTTCGATACAACATCCCTGAAGAGGTGAGAAGGTGGGTGAGAAGAGGGGTGAAAATGGGAGTACAGTTGGTTTTGAATTAACAGTCATGAAAATTAGTATTTGGGATCTTCGTCACAAATAAAAATAAATGTGTTCTAGGGTTTTTTGAAAATTCAGCCCTAAGGGGTGAAATAAGGGTTGGAAATCTGTAGAATTGGTTTTGAAGTGTGTTACAAATCAAAAATATATGTTTCAGGGTTTTTGCAAATTCAACCCCTAAAGGAGTTAAATTGGTTTGAAGTTTGTAAAGGAATTCCGTTAGTTTTCAAGTTATGGTCATCAAAATTGATATTTGAAATCTCTGTTACAAAAAGAAGGAATATGCATTTCAGTGTCTTTGTGAATTCAACCCATGAACCGGTGAAACGGGGGGTGAAAGTTTGTATGGGGTTCCGTTAGTTTTCAAGTTAGGGTCATGAAAATTGGTACTTGAGGTATTTAAAAAAGTGAAAGTTTTTGTGAGGTTCCGTTAGTTTTGAAGTAAGGTCATAAAAATTGGTATTTGAGGCCTTTGTTTCGAATAAAGAAATACGTGTGAGGGAATTCGTAAAAGTCATCACAATAAATATAGAGTTCAACGTACCAGCTAGTTATAGTACATAAAAGTATAGTTAAGATAAGGTGGGTAAGTATGTATATCTAAGTACTACAATTGAGGAGGTAGCAAATTCTTTAACAAAAAATTTAACCGACGAAAAAAAAAAAACTGAAAAGCCAACCTACTTAATGGTACCTACTTATAGTGGATAGACTGATACTTCCAACATTTCTAGATTTTTTCAACAATCATTCGATGGAAATGAAAATATTGAGTACAATGAACTTCCTGAAAATAATGAATAAATTTACATGTTTACCTACATTCATTTGAGAATAAAATTTCGTTGCCTTATGTCTAAGATTATGAGTGAAGCAATACGACTCGGCAACCTTATTTGCACCCAGGTGGATAGCCGCCAACGACAGGCAGCGCAGTGTAGTGCTTTTAAAGTGAACCATCCAGAATATCGAGGGCGTTCAACCGATGACCGGTGTAGAGGGGAATTATTTGTTTTCCACAATATTTTGCGTTTTGGATTTGCTGAATTTGAATTCAGACATAGAAAACGTTCGGAATTCTTCGGAGGTGGAACAACTGGTGGATCTTCGTAAGGGTAAGTGAGAACATTCCAAAGTTTTAAACTCCTTGCCTCTATTATTGCGTTGTTAATCTTTCGTTGATGAAGTCACGTAAATGCTATCGACATACGTATATGTATAATATATCGGAGTATTATTGTAGATCAAGCAATAAGTCGTAAGTACCTACTTAGTTTCAAAAAACAATCTTTTGGCAACAGGTGGCTTCGAGGTTTGTTTTTTTTCGTGTCTTTAGAATTCTTCCACGTAAAATGCGTTATAAAGATAATGTCAAGATTTCGCTATGATCCAGTGGAGCATTTCCTTTTGATTAATCCATGCTGCTTTTGGGTAATGATCAATCTACGATAATTTCTACGCAAGTTTTTTTCATTGAATATCTCCTTTCTATGATACTTTCCATATATACTCACACTTATTCACTAATTTTCAATACATGCAGACTTATGAAACAGTTATTTTCATGAAAAAAACACCCTTCAAAAGGTAAACCAAACGATGTCAATCTCTCAAGGGCGTATTTTGTTCACTTTTCAAGGGGTGAATTTGTTGAAATACAGTAGTTGAGAGTTTTAGTTGAAAAACTGATGCCGGATAAGATGTATAAGGTTGAATAATAGCGAAGGGATCCTCCAAACAGAATCAGCGAGGATAAATTAGCTGAATATGGACGTCACTATGTATATTGGCGCATTTCGGATGGAGAAATTCTAAAACAAGATCCATGTTATCGTGGTTCAGACAGTGGTTTGCTTTTCAACGGCATGATACTATGATTAATTTTTTTTTTTTCAGAACATCTTGATGTTTTGGAGTTTACTTTAGTATGGCCCATTTTCTTTCTCTGAGCAAGGGAATAACAAGACTCATATAACTTTGTTGTAGTGTATTTTAGTTAATGTAGTGAAAAATTTTTTTATTAAAAAAAGTTGTCCAATAATAACCTTTTTTCCATTGGATCAAATTAATGTACCTCAAGTATGGTTTATCATAGCATGTATTTGTATACAGGGCTTCTCACGATGAGCGTTAGTTGGACGTTTCTGGCAAACCAGACAACGGATCATCCTGAAAATTCCACAGTATGCATAAATTAATATGGTCAACACGTCTAAAATATTAAAGACGATGCGGCGTGGCCGCTTCTACTATGAAGTAGTGGCTACTTTGATATTTTAAATGGAACACTCTGTATATAATATCATATTATGATTTCTCATCACTTTTGCAACGACTCCATTCACTATTTCACTATACCTATCTGTTACCGTTTAGAAGATATAAATTAATTTGGATTTTTTTTTACCAAACATGTTCTTTTGTAAACGCTGATAATTTTGAACTGTCTGGTACTAAGACAATCAAATTCGAAATGGAGTGGAGTAACACCATGAGGATCTCCACTTCGAGTCATATTTTCATTTGCCATGTTCAGATAATCCTATTTCGATTTCGAACCGTTTTCGAGATAAACTGTTTTAAACAGAAACTGACGTGTTTGGAAGTTAATTTTTTCAAATCGAACACCCTGTATATTTACAAATTTTTGAACTCTATATCCAATTTCAAATTGACTTTGTTCAGATAATCCTATTTCGATTTCGAACCGTTTTCGAGATAAACTGTTTTAAACAGAAACTGACGTGGTTTCCTTGTATTCATCACTAATTTTTGAAATTTAACAGATTCCGTTCGATGTTCCTTCATCAGTCACAGCTAATACAATGAATGAATTATTATTAAAATACTCTTCAATAATCAAATGAATCTTCTCTTCAAACAATAGTTCTATTAACGCTGACACACGATCTGAAAATAATTTCATGAATTAGTAAGTTAATTCAATTGTCAGTGTATTTCAGAATATGTTCGAACACATTTCCACCTCTACTCAAACAAAAATGTAATCTATTCAAAAGATTTTTATGTGTAGCGCTTCTGATTGGGTCTGGAGTTAAACTATTGAAAGCAGTTCTAACTCTCGATTTCATATCTTCCATTGTTGTTACTGGGTTGGAGTAAACCATATTTCCAATGGAACCCTACACAAAATAATCTAATGCATTGCCATCTGGTGTTCTAGGAGGCCAACGAAAAGGTCCATTATTACCAATCCATCTGTCTTCGTAGATTTCAGTCAAAGCTTCGCTTACTGAACGAGAATTATGAGGTGGAGCACCATCCATTTGGTACCATACACGTTCTCTTCCTGGCCTATTACCAAAAATCATTTGAATTCCATTTCTCAGTGGATCTTCATATTTTGTTGCATACAAATTATCATAATAAAACTCGATATAAAAAATTGACCCATTTTTATGGCACAAAATACATTAAATTGCCATCTTTCTTGAAAACCCCTTTGGCGAACGACATGGGGATTTTCTGGCGCCCAATAATGACTGTTGTGTCTATTGAAAACCCCTTTTTTTGTAAACTTGGACTCATCGGTCCATATGATATTGTCAAAGAGATATTAATCCTCTTGAGTCTTGACAAGTAACCATCCAAAGAACTCCACTCTACGAGGCAAATCAGTCTCTTTCAGATGTTGGACACAGTAGAATTTATAGGGATGCCATTTGTGCTTATTAAAAATGCGATAAATTGTCACGTAGGGTATACCTATCTCCCTTTCAGCCTCGTGTAGAGAAGCATTTGGAAATGCATGAAAAAATCCCAAAACTGTTATGTCATTGTCATCATCATCCACTTCAGGCTTTCTACGAATGATTTTTGGACGAAAGGTTCCTTTCAACCTACAGTTTTTCAGTAGTTGATTTATCACATTATTATTCGGCTCCGGAAATTGTGGATATCTTTCATGAAATACTCGGCATGTTCTACTTGCAATTCATTGCACTACTATAAATTATTATTAAATTCAAGAACCTTCATTACTGTCAATAATCTTGACATTTTTCTATTATAATTGGTATCACAATCAGTCAAAACCACCAACGAAAGTTTGACGTTTCAAAATTGGATTATTCATTTTTCCAAAGCACACTATTAAAAAATATTAATTTGCAATGTTGTACGGTAGAGACACTCAATACCTCAATGCATACAAATTGTAACTTCTTCTAAGGTACATATCAATTTCGAATTGACTGATTTGGGACTGTGGGAGAACTAAATCGAGAAGAAATTCTACGTAGTATAAAATAGATGTTAAATTTCAAAAATAAGTGATGAATACAAAAAAAACACGTCATTTTCTGTTTGAAACAGTTTATCTCAAAACGGTTTGAAATCGAAATAGGATTATCTCAACGAAGTCAATCTGGAATTGGATGTAGTGCTCAAAAATGTGGAAATATACAGTGTGTTCCATTTGAAAAAATTACTTCCACTCATTTTTTCATGTGAACAAAGTATCTGCATTTTTTAAAGACCCTGTATGAGGCAAATAAAAATATGACTCGAAGTGAAATTCCCCATGGTATCACTCCACTCCATTTCGAATTCGATTGTCTTAGTACCAGAGAGTTCAAGATTATCAGCGTTTATAAAAGTACATGTTTGGTAAAAAAAAAATTATGTCTTCTAAACGGTAACAGATAAGTATGGGGAAATAGTACATGAAGTTGTTGACGAAATGATATGCAGGGTGTTCTATTCAATCAAAGTAGCCGCTACTTCATCGTCTGAAATTTTAGGCTTGTAGATCATATTAATTTATGCATACTGTGGAATTTTCAGGTTGATCCGTTGTCTGGTTTGCCAGAAACGTCTAATTAACGCTCATCATGAGATGTATAGAAAAAGCATTTGCTAGCTTTTATTCATCTGACTCAATACTTCCCATTCATAACTGTGGTATGTGGTATACCTTCAACCGAACATCAAATTGTTATATCTAAACAATACTTTTTATTTTGAAACCGACCTGCTGGTCTATTATAGATTATTGATTATTTTGGTTTGATTACCTTTCACCGAGATGAAAAAAATAAAAAAAACGCAAGTGCGAGAGAGAACAGCGAATTACTGTTAGACCTGAACATTCGGTTGATTTTTAATTGAATATTGGGAACGATAATACACACAAAAAATAGTTTTCAAAAATATACATTTAATATCAAAAACACTGGATGAACCAGGCAATTGAAACAATAAAATTAATACTTCCTACCAATAATTGAATTAGTAGTACTCACTAAAGGTATTGGTGGTCCCTACTAGACTAGTGGCAGCCATTGAAACAATATAACAGTAGATACAAATTTCATGAGTGACGCACACGGTACACTTTTGTCATAACTACTGTACTTCTATTATGCACCATAAAATATTCAGTGATGAATTCTACTTGAATCAGTGTCTTGACGAACAAATCAGTAATATCCACTAAGTAGTGGTACTCACCAAAATAACAATCAGTACTTGCTACTTAACAAATTAGTAATATCTACTGAATAGTGGTACTTGCCAAATGACAGTCAGTTTTACTACAATTGCAATCGGTAGTACTCACTAAACACAGTAGTGTCGGACATCAAGTTCATGGTCGTAAATCAATTTGTTGTGTTCCCCAAACAAATGGCTGTCTCTATAGCGACGAAACTATTTTGCTGTATTACAAAATTTTAGTAATCTTGGCAAATTATTTTCTTCGGTGTGTTGCGTTTCGGAGAGTTCTAACACATTCAACTCAATGTAATAACAACCAGGTCATTGTCAGGATCAGGTATTATACCATAAATTTCATTTTGATGATAGATATATTTCTTTTCAGGAATAAAAATAAAAATGGTACTACCAAATCATCTTCAATTGACCAGAATCTGGCATCGTGTGAGAAAACACAATTTCTGGAAATATGAAAATATCAGTTTATAATCAGCTTATTTGGATATTCTCAATTCAACGACATATCAAGTTTGATATTGCAATCAACGACATCAATGATGCATTGATCCTGCTACACCAGGATTCTCCTTTTACCTTCTATTCGAGAATAATTGTCTACACCACTGGATCGATTCGATGTGTAGAAAGAATTAAAGTTAAATGTGTGCAATTCTGGATGGTTTTATTGGAAAGTATAGAAGTCACGAAGCGTTTTAAAGTATATGGTTGGTTCAGCCACAATGTTACTGCACGTAATCGAATACTTTGTTTTTTGGGATGCAGTATTCCATTTTGTATGAACGGAAGTTGCATCTTTTCAGGAAAATGAAGTATTACCAGTTATAGAAAAACATTATTTGCGTATTGAACTCATCGTTATCCGCTTGCAACATACAGAGTGTCCCGAAACAATGGTGACAGATTGGAACGGATGATTTCCTTTGGAGAATTTATAGGATTTTCTTATATTTTTTTTCTTCAAATGTCGTTCGTTGCAGAAATATGAAAATTGAAATTATTTTTTTTTCATAACTTCCACAGTTTTGAATTTTTTTAATTACATTTGCAGAAATGTTTTTGTTCAATAAGTGCTTTATTTTGATAGAAAAATCACATTTCCAGTTACCAACAGTGGCGTTCAAGAAGGATATCATGGTCCCTTTTCTCCCTTATTTTTACGTCACTCGTGAAATCAGAAAAATTATAAATTTTTCGCATTCCCCATTCAACTTTGAGTGAAAAATTTATATTTGTTTGAATCTGGAAAAAACAACCATTTTCAAGATAATTGTGCATCTATGAATACAAACATACTGGTAATGAAAAAATTGTTCGGCTGAAGTGTATTTTACAATCCTAGTTACTGGTTCAAATTACAACTGGATATTCTACCAAAAAATTCATGGAAACTTTCACATGCCTTTTTTCACAAAGCTACTTTCTTGCTTATGTAGATGGTGTTGAAAATGGAAAATTGAAAGGTATTTTTCTCGTTACTTTCATAGTTTTGAAAAAAAAAAAAAATTTGAAGGTATAATCTTTTTCGATAGGTGCTCCATTTTGATAAGTTGATACAGTGACGTGCAGAAGAGTACCATAGTTTCTTTCCCACCTCACTAGTAAAAAGTGTATAACCCTTTCAAAAATTAATTTTGATTATATATATATATATATATATATATATATATATATATATGAAAATATGTACCTATTCTCTAAGTGCTTACTAGATTACATCATTATTTATTTCAATTCAATTTTGCAATGCACTCCCCCGCAATTAGGTGATTCAAATAATTATGTACGTTATTCAAGTTGGCATCTGTCATTGCAGTGATATTTTATGCATAATTATTTGAATCAAGTATGTACCTACTTGTTATCGAAGACGGACAAAAAGTCAGTGTTTTTCTGGACAGAATAATCAATACAGTTCTTCAGAAGAACTCTTTCCAGAATGCTGAATTCTTCCTTCAGTGAGCTTGCAGATATGCATTTTGTGTATGGTATGTGTTTCGGAAATTCAAGGGATTTCTTGAGAAAATATCAAGAATCATATCCGCATAGGCTACAACCTAGTTAAAAAGTATAGTCAGTTCCTTACATTGAAGGTTGAGTGAGAATGGCTCTTCCACGACCAATATGAGATCGACAAGAAGACTAAGATCAGCCAAAAATGTACGGGCAGAAGAAAAGGGTTCTGGAAAATGTATATCAAGCGTTCGGAGAATTGGTTTGGCAGAAAATTTATCCAGATCATATATTCACAGGATATGTAAGGAACACCAACTTCATCCATTCCATTCAGCGAAACTGCAAGAACTTCGTGCTGGTGATCACCGATAATATAAGAGTTCTGTAATTGAAACATGAAAATATTGTTCAGGGATGAAACAACATTTACCAGGAAAGATATTTCCAATCAGCGAATCGCACATGTATATGCAGAAGAGAATCCACATGAAACTATAGAACACCATTTCCAATATCAATTTGAAATAAATATTTGATGTGGAGTAGTAACCGATAACCTATTGGGATTCTTTGAAATAGAAGGAGGACTAAATGGACATACATATCTGGAATTCCTGAACAGTAATCTTCCAGGATTCTTGGAAAATATAAATTTACGAAATCGATCACAATCATGGTTTATTCATGATGGTGCACTTCCTCATTACACACTGCCAGTGAGGGAATGGCTTCATTTCAATAACAGGTGGATTGGTGGAGGCAGAGATGCACCTCTTAGTTGGCTTCCCCGAAGTCCAGACTCAAATCCCCCAGATTTTTATATTTGGGATGGATTAAAACAGAAAGTTCATTCAAGACCCATACACACAATGGAGGAGTTGCGAGAGAGAATTCTGGAAAACATGGGAAGGATGAAGGCTAAATGAAAATGTTCTAGGAAAACTCGAAGTCAATTATCCCAAAAGGATAGAGCTTGAATTCAGAACAATAGTGAACGCTTCGAACAATTCATGAGGTAACAGGATTTTGAAGAGATTTTTCAATAAATAGATTCTATAGTCTTCTATTTTTATTTCTTAAGAAATTGCCATGACAATCTTCTTGAACCTGCTGCAAATCCTTTGGCCCACTTTAAACGGTCAGATTTCATTTAAACTTTATAGATTTATCGAGGACTGACGACAATACACTAATTCGATAATATTATTCCATTTTTTAATTCACAAAAAAATCTTAAAAATAATAGTTTAAAAAAAACTAAAAAAACACGCTTTTATAATTAAACCCAACTAAAAAGAAGGAAATAATTAAAAATGTAAAAAAACTAAAAAACACGCTCTCATAGAAAACCAAACTTAAAAGATTGAAAATAAGAAAAAAAATTATTTTATTTAAAAAAAATGCGTGGGGTGCATGGTATCCCCTCGGCCAACAATTACCTGTGATCTGAGACATTTCTTACTTTACTGCCCTAGGTGTGTAATGTAGTATATAATTATTGATACCATGCACCCCACGCTTTTTTTTATATAATTTTTTATTTCTCATCTTCAATTTTTACACACTTTATATTAGCTTTGTTTGTAACCGACTCATTTGTATGTTTGTTTGTAACCGACTTCTTTGGGCGCGATTTTGACCCACTTTAAACAGTCAGATTTCATTTAAACTTTGTAGATTTATCGAGGACCGATGACAATACACTAATTTGATGAAATGATTCCATTTTTTAGTTTGCAAAAAAAGAATAAAATTAATAGTTTGAAAAAAACTAAAAAAACACGCTTTTATAAATAAACATGTTTTTCTTCGTTTATATGCCTGCGAATTTGTCTGCGTGGTTTTCAAAAAGATTTTACTTTTTTATAACATATTTTGATTCGATTCCAGAATTTGCGAAAAATCAATTTTAATCAATGACGCCATGCCAACACTACGCGTTTCTTAACGTTAGTTAATTGAAAAAAGCCATACTAATTGGCAAATAGAATTTTAATCAAAATCTCTCATTTCTTCTTTCAACTTCCAATTATTCATTCCCCATAGTTAATTTTCGGTGATGAATCGATTGAAACGACCATTATTGAGACTGTTTGACCTATCAGGCTAAATGTCTTGACATTTCAATTTTTAACTCCTAAATTACTTTTTTCCAATACAGGTTAATCTGATGTAAATATGATATAAAATTCAACTAAGCTCAATTCTATTCCAAAGTCAAAATGATGTCAGTTCAGCCAACCATAATCTTTGTTGAGATGATGTATTTTTTATGTATTAACCCTAAACTCTTTTCAGTTTCTAGTTGAAACATCGCAAGGAAACAGTACATTTTAGAATTAATTATTTAAGACATTAAAATTATTCAAAATTTCAGAGAGAAGTTTCAAGCGCTTGTGATTCGAATTTTGGAAAATCCTTTTTTAGTTCCTACCTATACCTAGAATGTAAAAAAAATCATTCTTCTATCACTGATACTCTCTCAGATATATCCTGTTTCATGATACTTTTTACTGTCAAATTTCAGAAATTTAAAAATTTTTTCCTTGGGCACAACTTAACATAAAATTGAATGTTCTGCTGTTTTTTCATTAACAGCTACATAGTTGAAATCATTCAAATATTAGGGGTTGTTCAACACATTGGGATCCAAGCCCATTATCCGTTATTCCGTTTGCTGTCATCCGTTATCCCGTATCCCGTTATCCGTATCCCTTTATCGAGTTTTCCGTTATTCCGTTATGCAGTTATCTCGTTATCCCTCAAACCATTATGCCGTTATCCTGTTTTCCGTTATCTTTTTTACCGTTCTGCCGTCAACCCATTATTTCGTTTCCCCATTATCCCATTATTCCGTTTTGCCGATATCCATTATCCCGTTACCCCATTATCCCGTTATCACGTTATGCCGTTATCTCGTTATCCCGTTATCTTGTTATCCAGTTATCCCGTTATACAACTGGTAGATATACATGAAATGGGAGCTCACTATATTGGTTGCACTTGGTTGTGAAAAAATGTGGTATAATTATTGTATCAAATATAATAGTATAGATATATATATATATATATATATATATATATATAACTAATAATTATAAATTGTGTGTGTTATTGTTAATATATTTCCCGTCATCGTAGCGAGATGACATACCAGTTTTTGAGTCCAATCATAAGCTTAACCGAACTATTTCACATTGGCTACAAAATACGAATAACACCATTTATTTTGAATCAAAACCAAGTAATAAAGATCATACCAATGATACAGTACAAAGAATACCAAGTAGAGACTATCAAAGTACCTATATAGGTCAAACAAAACAACACTTGAAAAAGTGACGAGGCCTTATCCAAACACGAAATTATTTTTTTACATAAGTTGACACCAACAACTTTGAAATTTCGACCAAAGAAAGGAATCCAAGAATAAGAACATTCCTTGAAAAAAACACAAATATATATATATATATATATATATATATATATATATATAATGAACTGTTCATATTAGTAATAATAACAACAACAACAACAAAAAATTGAACCGACGAAATACGGAACTGAAAAGTAAAAAATTAAATAAACCTTCTTAGTCTCAATAACTAAGCTCCTAAACTAATGTAACTAACTAATTTTGAGTCGGCGCCAAACGAACAATCAACAAAGATTATTGAATTACTTCAAAAAAATTATCAGAATGTCACGGCGCAACTCGATGCCATCATTTTACGCCTTAACTGAATCTTTTGCTTGTTTGTTTGGCGCCGACTCAAAATTAGTTACTTACATCAGTTCAGGAGCTTAGTTATTGAGACTAAGAAGGTTTATTTTATTTTTTACTTTTCAGTTCCGTATTTCGTTGGTTCAATTCTTTGTTAAAAAGTTATTATTTTTCAATTTTATGTGGCTAAAAAATAATCATCCAAATCGGATAACCCAGTACAAAGTTATGCCTGATAGAAACGGTTAATGGACCAAAATTCAGAGGGTGAACGATTGTTAATGGGCCAAAATTCAGAGGGTGAACGATCGATATCCTTCATTTTGCTACCCTTAGGGGTGGCATTTTTTTTCAATTCAAGATGGGACCAACTTTGAAGTATACCCTATCCATTGAAAAAAAAATAATCATCGAAATCGGACTACTCTATGGAAAGATATGCGTGGTATGTTGGATGAAATCTACTAATTACTACCTACTTAATTTTTGATCAATTCCAAAATACTTACTAACCTAGCTTACTATGATACAAAATTGAACATTCTCATGCAGAATGTCGGAAATAAATAATAGTTTGAAAAAACTAAAGAACACGCTTTCAGAGAAAACCAAACTTAAAAAATTGAAAATAAGAAAAACATTTATTTAATTAAAAAAAAAGGGAGGGGTGCATGGTGGAGGGTGCATGGTATCGTGCAAAATCGAGCAATGAGAATAATATTATCCTGCTCAAAACGAACACCCATAAATGAAATGTTGAATACGCTTGACTGGTTACCAGTAGAAAAAATGTTACTATATCAAACACTGATTCTTCATCTTTGAAATGAGAACAGGTAGTGCTCCACCATATCTGAGGGAAAAAATATCTTTCGTATCAGAACACCACAATTACAACACCCGAAATAGGAATAATTTATTCATTCCAAATGTGAAAACAAAAAAATCACAAAATTCAGTTTTTTTCAGAGGACTAAATAAGTTCAATGAACTTTCTGAGGACATGAAAAATTCACCCTCTCTTGCTGTATTTAAAATTAAATTGAAGAGACTTCTGTTGAGTGAGTGCAAACCTCGATGATGATACCTATTATTAACTTTTATTTACGTGGGTGTATATGTATGTATATATAGTGTTGTGCCAATCACTATATGTTTGTTATCAATGTATTTCTATGTAACTATATTTTTATTCCATTTATTTTATTTATTGACTGTACTTATATATTAGTCTTGGGCTGAATAAAGGATTCGGCCAACAATTACCTGTGATCTGGGACATTTCTCACTCTACTGCCCTAGGTGTGTGATGTACTATATGATTATTGATACCATGCACCCCACGCTCATTTTCAAATAAAATACATTTTTTTGTTATTTTATATTTTTTTAGTTTGGTTTTCTATAAAAGCGTGTTTTTTAGTTTTTTCAAATTATTATTTATTTTAGTTTGGTTTTCTATAAAAATGTGTTTTTCAGTTTTTTAAACTATTATTTATTATATTTACAAGCTTTTTCACAAGCTTTTATTCAGTTTCACCTATCCCGATGTTTGTCATCAAATCTTGAAAGTTAAATTTGACCCACTTCTAGTCGTTCTATTAACGTGAAATTTGGCAGGTGTTCATCGTTCCCGTGACAATGCATTATGCATTCGTCAGAGAGAAAAAAGGGCTCCAAGATGGCGGACGAGATTTGTGTTTATGGTCCGATTCGATTCAAAATTGGTATATGGGGGTTTTCAGGGTCAAGGATTATGAATTTTCTGACAGAATTCATAGAATCAAAATGGCGGCTTCTAGATGTCCGACGATTTCTGTGATTATGGTCCGATTCTATTCAAAATTTGTATGTGGGGGTTTTCGGGCTCGGAGATTATGAATTTTTTGTCAGAATTCACAAATCTAGTATGGCGGCTCCAAGATGACGAACGAGTTTTGTAATTATGGTCCGACTCGATTCAAAATTGGTATGTGGGTGTTAGGGGTACTTACGTAAAAGCACAAAATAAAATAATTTATGAAAAAACCTTTTTAAAAACAAGCTTTCATTAAAATAACCTAAAGAGTACAGAATAATTGCTTTGGATGTGTGAGGTAGGTCATTCCGTGAGTTATAGATTCAAAAGCTTGTCGCATCTGTATTCGAAATGAAAACTTTGCGCGACAAGCTCTTGAATCTAGAACTCACGGAATAACCTACGTCACACATCCAAAGCAATCATTTTGTCTTTTTTTGATGTTTTCGAATTGAAGCTTGTTTGTGAAAAGGTTTTTCTTTAATTAATTATTTTATTTTTCCAAAATAGAGCACCCATTGAAAAAAAAAATTATAGAATGTTTCTGAAATCTATGATAGTTATCAGGAAACATGTTTTTTATTTTCTAGTTACACTACCCTGTACCTCTTCAAGGAAGCAGCTTTGTGAAAAAATGCATGTGAAAGTATCATTAATTTTTTTGATAGAATACCATGTTGTAATTTGAACCAGAAATTAGGATGGTAAAATTCACTTCAGCCGAACAATTTTTCATTTACCAGTATGTTTGTATTCATGAGAGCACAATCATACCGAATTCGGTTGATTTTTCCGGATTCAAACAAGAATACTTTTTTTTATTGAATGAGGGATGCGAAATATTAATATTTTTTCTGATTTTCAACTCTGCTTTGTACAACTGTTCTGGATCTTGGTCACCGTTCCTCGACTCCAGAGCAGCAATTGGGTCACCATAATTGCGTTGCTCGTTTTCCGGAATGAACCGTAACAGAGAGAGAGAGAGAGAGGGAGAGATTTATTAACTACGTCCATATACATAAATACAATTGTAGCAGGTTAAAATTTGAAGTTTAAAGTCACAAGTTAAAAGTTACAAGTTAAAACAGTTAGACTAAATTTCCTACGGTTATACATCACATTACAACACAAGAATGAAATGAGGTTAACTCAGAACTCAGTCATTGTAAACAATACAGAAATGTGTATAAAAGTTGAATTGACAAACACATTAAAAGCCTAGATCATCCACGTTAAAATTATAGTTCAAAGTCCTTTACGGAGTAAAAACAGTTCATCAGTGGACAAGATTTCACTGATCTCTTGAAATTATAAAAGTTCATATTTATTATTTCCAAAGGTAATTTATTATATAGGTTTATATTCAATGAATTTTTCTGTGATACAGAGAGTCTATATCTTGGTGTTCTCAAGAGGTGTCCTGACCTTGTTTGGTGCTGATGCGTGTCCGCTGAAAGAGTAAAATCTGATCTTTTTTTATGGATTGCAAGCAGTAGGAAGAGCCATGATCTGGTGATGAATAAATAGAGCATGGCAGTGATCTCTGTAGCCCGCCCCTGATATTATTCGAATAACCCTTTTTTGTAAAACAAATATTTTGTTCGAATGGGACGGATTACCCCACAAGACAATTCTATGAGTTATATGACTGTGAAAAAGTCCAAAATAACTGGCTCTTAGAGTATCTGCACCATCAAGGTTTTTCAATCTGCGAATCAAGAACGTGACGCTTGATAATTTTTTTGACATATTTTTCACGTGGCACATCCAGTTGAGTTTGTCATCAATGGATATACCAAGTAACTTGACACTTTCCCCATCTGTTAGTGAGGAGTTAGAAGATATAATGAGATTCTGATTTTTAGCAGAATTGAGCATGAGCTTATTTGAACAGAACCACTCATTTGTCATTTGCAAGGCGAGTTTGGAAGAGTCAATCAATTTCTCTAATTTACTATTACGATTTATCAGCAAACATAATGCATTCTTTCGGTAATATATGATAATACAAATCATTGATATACGAAATAAATAGGGTTGGTCCCAAAACAGAGCCCATGGACGATTTGCATTAATGCTGATTTTACGCCTTCAACCAAAACACACTGAGATCGCCCATGCAAATAAGTCCTGAAAAATTCCAATGGAAGTCCACGAATTCCACAACAGAGGAGTTTCTGAAGTAATATATCATGGGATACACAATCGAAAGCTTTAGTTAGATCACAAAGCGTTAAAAAATAATGCTCCTCCTTCTCGAGTCCATCAACTACATTCGAAATAACGCTCAGAATAGCTCTCGTAGTTAATTTATTATTTCTAAAGCCGAATTGCTCAGGACACAGTAAGGAATTTGTTTCCAGGTAGGATATCAACCTTGTTTTGACTAGCGCCTCTATTATTTTCGCAATAACTGGAATTATGGAAATGGGGCGAAAATTTTCTGCTAGATGGGGATCCCCTTTTCTTAACAATGGCAAAACAACTGAAATCTTCAGTGCATTTGAATAAACTCCTAGAGATAAGCAATCATTAATTAAAATTCAAAGTGGAGAAGCAATAATATCGGCTATAGCTTCAATCACCGCGCTGTTCAATTCATAGAAATCCAGACAATTTGAATCCTTCAAAGATTCAATTGTGTCCATCACTTCCCCGGGAATTACAGGGAAAAAACAGATTGAATTTACAGGTGACCTGAGCTTTTCCGAATATTCCGTAGGTTCGTGATTCGTCTCAGGTAGAGACGAAATTTTTTAGCAACATTGCCAGAGCGGGTCTCCCCAAAACCACTATGAGTGCAGTAGTTTTTCTTCATCGTTCGATCCATCGGTTGTCACCTCAGCTTCAAACTATCCACAATATGGTGATTGCCATCAAAAGACCAGAACTGTTTAATTACGGCCCCAATTTCTTTAACATCTTTCCTTCAGGCCTACGATTCATCGTTCGGTTTTCTGGACAATTTGCTCGAACATCGTTTTCTGTTGTTTTTCCAGAATTTTCTTGTATCCGTCTCTCTTTCTTTTGTCGGCGTTTTTTCACCTTCTGGCGACGTTTTTTATCATTCTGTCGACGATCCTCTTCCTCTTTCTTTTCCATTCACGGACGTTCCTTCCCAATTTTTTTTTTTCCAGCAGACGTTTTTTTTTGCTCGGAAAACTACTGCTCCATCATTTTCTTCGGGCCTCCATATCGTCGGGGCATTTATTTTTCATATTCACAATGAAATTTTCGCAAATCAGCTGCTAATATCCCATTTCTATAAACAACTGTTACAAATCTATGCTTCTTCTCTATCTAAATACCAGACTGATAATTTTCCGCAATAATGTACTCCGTCAATCAAATGAATAGTGCGCATGACACTTAATCACTTTTGTTCTCTTCCAAGATGTTCAGGATTGAGAAGGGAAATATTCTGAATTGAATATAGAATAGAAAGATTTTTCTTTGAATTGAAAGATCCACGATAAAAATTAAGTTATTTTGTGTGGATATCTAACAGAAAACAACTATTTTCCTGGCTGAAGCCACGCTGGACATTGAACTTCATCTAATAGATATTCTGAAGGGGCCCTAACTCAGAAGAAAAAAATCTGAAATTCAAAATTTGCATTTTCATTCAGATAATTATTAGATTTCTCATTGCAGTCTCAATAAAGAACCCATATAGATGAATCAGGCAAAGAAGATTTTTTTCTGAAAGAGAGTACTCACCAGAAATCATTTGTAACATTGAAGTAAGAGAGGCATTGCATTCACTAGGTCATCAATACATTTTCGTCGACGAAAATCTATTTCACGCTTTCACGATCATCAGGAAGACCGGTAGAAATGGGAAACACATTTTCTAGAAGCAATCTCACTCTGCAAAGATGGAAAAAAGTTGGAAACATTTCTTTTGGGAAGGCAATTTGAAATATTTTGGATGTTATCAGTATGGATATCTAGCGAATATATGTCCAAACAAAGCACCTGCATCCAACGCATAAACGAATGTTTGGTTTTCCTCTTTGGCCGTACAGAATTCAACTGAAGATGACTCCCAGTGCTTCATCGCATATGACAATGAATAAAGTCATTGAGGTGAAAGTCACAGATAATTCAGTTTTGTAAAACATTATTTGTAAACTTGAGACCCTGAGGCTTTCAACATGCTGAAAAAGGTATATTTCAATTGAAATATCGAATCACTGTAATAGAGAGTTGAGAAGAATCCCTTATATAATTTTGACAGGACCTTAGGGTCGTTTCATCGCAAAACAATATCGAATAGACTTTTATCAGTATAAAACAGCGAGAAAACGTTTCATCACTAGAAAAACCGATCTAATTGGTTCTCTGTTTGGAATTTCGGCCATTTGATTGGCTCAAAAATAATGAGGGCGAAAGTAAATGGAAATACATGCTTGTGAACTGTTCTGGATTTCATGAGTGTTTATTGTTTCTGAAAATCAAAATATTTGGATGCTACATGACTCCTTCATCCAAAATTTTGCATATCATAGTTCGAACTGAATGTTAATAGATGAAGGTGTTTACTGGGTGTCCACGGAAGGTGGCTCGCCGGTATAACTTTTTTGTTTTCGGAGATAATGGAATGAAATTTAAAGTATCTGTTTAATGCATGAAACTGCATTTTTTTACAAGAAATTCAACTTCATGCAAATTCCGGACTCACCGGAAGTGACATAAACTTTCGGTTTCTAAATGACACTTGATATATTTTCAGTTTTTTTGTCTCCATATGACATTTAGAATACAATCTTGTATTATTTGTTACTGTTTGTGACTGTTTTTTTATTTTTTTCCGAAATACATTTTTTATCTGGAAGGCTATGGATACGTTCAAATAACTCATTTCAGTCCTGAAATGTTTGTAAAAATACAACTTTACTGTTTTCGATCAAAATGTTTCAGCTATGTGACGTTTGATTTCAAAATTCGCATTACAATTCTTTTTCAAATGGCAACATAGTGGCTCACCGGGTTAAAAATTTTCGATAAGAAACTGAAAATAACATCACGTTAGAACTTTCCTAAAATGGAGCACCTGTTGAATTTGAAATAATTATATTGAAACTACCTATTTACATATCTTTAGGGTTCCAGATGTTCAAAGTAACCTCCATCTTGTTGCTGACAAACTTTCATTATTGTTGCTCTCAACTGTCTTGGTGTAATGCCATGAATAGCTGTCCCTACTTTGTCCTTCAATTCATGTCGTGTGGTAGAAGGTACATCAGAAACCTCGTTTTTAATAGATCCCCTTAAAAAAAAACTAGAGGCGTAAGGTCTGGTGTCCTGAAAAGTTTAAGAAAAAGGAATAAATGAAGGTATGAATTGAGAACAACCCTATTCCACTTCGCCGGCCGCCTAACTGAACCCATATTACCAATCCAGTTTTCGTTGTATTTTTCATGCAGATATTCCGTAACTGCCCTCAGGCTGATAAAATAATCAAACTCGATTCATTGATGGAACTTCGTCCAAAAAATGCTCAATTTCTTGCGTGAGGAAACTTCTCCTGAAATCCCAATCCAACAATTGAAACCAAACCGTTTTTGGAAAGTTCCTTTCTCCATCAAGTGTAAATTTGCATCGGACCAATATGGCTTATTATTTCCGGTGACTTATCCCAAATTAGTGAAACGGCTTTCGTCAGTATACAGAATTTTATATGGAAATGTGTCATCCTGCAAATATTTTCCAAAGAACCAATTGCGATACTCAAGTCACCTTGCTTGTATCGTTTTGGTACAGGTGCTAGTGTAGTTGATATTTAAATGAATGATATTTGAATTCATTCAAAATGTTAGCTGCAGAAGACTTCGGAATGTCACATTCTCTTGCGATCTCCCTGAGTGACGTATTAATATTCACTTGAACGTATGCCAAAATATCGATTTCATTTTCTTCACTCACAACAAACGAATCGTTTCCATCATTATCAGGCTCATTTTGCATTTTTTTAACCAGTTTTGGAAAATAGTGCCAGGTCGGGTGACGCCGATCAGCATATCTCTGTGCGTAGAGACGTGCAGCATCGGTTGAATTTTGCCTACACCCTCCAAAGACTAATAACATATCAATTTTTTCAGTTCATGTATAAATATTGTTATTTCCCATGATTTTCAAACAGTCAGATACACAATAACTACCTAATTGACTTTGTAGAAGAGATGTAAAATAATATGTCGACACGTCAATTTTTTCCGCAACAATTAAATGATTCTGTTTCAGTTGTGTTGGTCACAGGCTACTCGATGATTTTAAATCTTATTTCAATCTCAATAATTATTTTCACTTCAATATACAGATAATATCTCATTGAATTGTTTATATATTGTATATATTGTTTATGTATTGTTTATATATTGTTCACATTGTACATAGGTATATTGTCACTTTATTCATATTTGTTCATATTTATTCATATTTATTCACATTTATTCATATTTGTTCACATTTGGTCACATTTGGTCATATTTGTTCATGTTTATTCTATAATAAATCATTTATAATGTTTATCTTGTAAGTTATTTTAGCTCACTATTCGATTTCTATTAGATTACCTAAAAAGAGGATACTCGTTGGATTTATCTGTTTGCATCCCTACGTTGTGATGAATAATGAATAAATAAATAAATAAGATTATTTATTTAACGAAAGTTTTTATCGAAAGTTTTCTTACGACCTAATAGAGTGCGGTATCAAATTATTCGTAAAAAATGTTTTTTTTTCTAACCCAACAAGCTACCATGTTGCCATTTAAAAAAATATTGTAATTAAAATGTTAGCATCATACGTCACATAACTGAAACATTTTGATCGAAAACAGTAAAGTTGTATTTGTACAAACATTTTAGGACTGAAACTAGTTATTCGAACGTATCCATAGCCCTCTAGAATAAACATTTAATTCGAAAAAAAAAATAAAAAAACGGTTACAAACAGGAACAAATGATACATGGTTGTATTCGAGATGTCATATGGAGACGGAAAAACTGAAAATGTACCAGGTGTCCCATTTAAAAATTGAAAGTTTATGTCTCTTCCGGTGAATCCGGAATTTGCATTAAGATGAGTTACTTGTCAAAAAATACAGTTTCATGCATTAAACAGATCCTCCAAATTTCATTCCATCATCTATGAAAACAAAAAAGTTATAGGGGCGAGCCACCTTCAGTGGACACACGCTATACACAAAAATGTATTTGTGTATGTTCAAGGATCAAACAAGTGCTCAGATGTAATATAACCTCCTCAAGGCATTCAATTGGATTGAATTTTGGAAAGATGTTGAGGAAGCTATTATCCACTAGAGGACGGGCAACAGTATTAGTTCATCATTGATTGATTCCACATTGATTCATTGATACAATCATCCGATGATTATGACGGTTTTTCAATATATTTCTATCAGTTAACTTTTATATTGAGTGAAATGCACTTTCTTTCATTCTGGTGGTGATTTTCTACTCTTGTTCAATATACAGAACTCTCAAGAAGCGATGTATTGTGTTGAGGAATCGTTTCGTTACACTGTCGGATGCAGGAAGAGCTGAATGCATAGAGAGTCCTGTTTCTATGGCAAAATATATTTACCTACCGTGGAATTATCCACAAACATTGGATTATTCTCATGCAGGTATATGCAAATAGTATCAAACGGATATTCTATCTTATATAAATGTGTATCCTGATTCCACAGTGGATATAGTTATAGTAATATGTGGGATGATAATCGGAATGTAGTTTACTCAGACTCACCGAGTTGCGATTGAATTTTCTCACAAAGCAGGAAGATTATAGGATGCGGAAATTCAATCAGGTTATGCCGTGGAATATTAAATGGTATTGTCCTAATTATTTTTTATTGATAACGACATCGAAGTTTTGCAGGTACATATACAGGATATATCTTAAATGATGTAATACATTTCAGGTGGGGAAAAAATTATGGAAACGTATGTCCTAACTTGCGTCGTTTTCGACTAACGTGGTGTCAAAAGTTCAATAAAAAATCGGTTTTTCATGAATTACTCGAAAGTCGTTTTGCCGATTTCAATGAAACTTGGTGTGTCCATTAGCCAGTTTTTCGCTTAGTTTGATATTATTTTAAATAGCTAGACTTTATCGAAGCAAAGTCGGTGTCTCAGAAATGGGGGTTATGCATCGTTAAAGTTCCAAAATTTGTGTGAAAAATATTTTTTCTAGATATTCGTCGCTATTTAAATGAACACAGCATCGTTTTTATCTCCAAATATGGCGAATGCATCTTCGCAAAATTATTGTGGAGGAATCAATCAAAGAGTTTTTCTCCCATAATATTTTTTAGTCTTTTGTACAAATATGCACTAAGAAGTTGAAAATAAAATCATAGTTTTTAAAACTGAAGAACACGCTTATGAAGCAATAGGGAGTAAAATGTTGAAAATAATAAGAATAAAGTCATTGACCAAAAAATGTTCTCTTATGTGAATAAATGATAGTTCAAAAACTAAAGAACACGCTTTGATAGAAAACTAAACTAAAAAGTAGAAAATAATTTTAAATGAGTTTGAAATGAGAATACAGTGATTAACAAACAAATTTATTTCATCGTAAAAAAGCGTGGGGTGCTTGATGTCAATTGTTGTTAATATTTCATGGACAGATATTGGAAAACGTAGAATCACCATGAAAATAACTTAAAAAGCACTCCACGCTTTTTTACGATAAAATAAATTTGTTGTTAATCACTGTATTCTTATTTCAAACTCATTTAAAAAAAAATTCCACTTTTTAGTTCAGTTTTCTATTGAAGCGTGTTCTTAAGTTTTTAAACTATCATTTATTTTCAACTTTTCAGTTTTGTTTTCTATTAAGGCGTGTTTTTTAGTTTTTCAAACTATTATTATCATTATCAATTTTTTTTAACTGGTATTCTTCAATTTTGAATAGAATCGGACCATAATCACAAAACTCGTCCCCATTTTGTAGCCACCATCTTGAATCTTTCCAATTTTGACAAAATAATCATAATCTCTGACCCCAGAAAACCCCACATACCAATTTTGAATAGAATTGAACCATAATCACAAAACTCGTCCGCCATTTTGGAGCCGCCATCTAGAATTTTCCAATTTTCACAAAAAAATCATAATATTGGACCCCAAAAACACCACATACCAATTTTGAACAGAATCGGATCATAATCACAAAACTCGTCTTCCATTTTGGATCCGCCATCTTGAATTTTCCAGTTTTGACGATGGAATCATGATCTCTGACCACGAAAATCCTCAGATACCAATTTTGAAGCGAATCGGACCATAATCACGAAACTCGTACGCCATATTGGAGTCGCTATTTTGTTTTTTTTTTCAAACAAAAATTACTTAATGCATTGTCACCGGAATTATGTACACCTGCCAAATTTCAAATCATCCGTACGTCTGGAAGGGAGTCATAATCGCGCCCAAAGGAGTCGGTTACAAACAAAGAAACGGTTACAAACATACAAGTGAAGCTAATATAAAGCGTGTAAAAAAGAGATATTATATTATATTGAGATAGCTGATATGAAGCACCTCACGCTTTCTTTATACTGAGTGATTCAAAAGTACTTTGACGAACTTCAGGAGGTGATTCCTCACAATATTCTAATATGAATTGTCCAAATAAATATATGTCCGGAAACGCTTGGATTCCAAGATTCAGAGTGTTAAAGTTTTATTTTTATTTTGTTTTTTTTTCAAATAACTTTCGAAATACTGACCTCAATTACAAGAAAATTGGTATTGGGAAGTTTTTTGAAGTGTCGAATTCAAACCTGATGTTATTATTGCTCTTATTCGTAGGGGGCGCCACCTACACGTCTTTTTATTTTTTGAAGATTCTTAACTTTTTTGAGCAAACTTCAAGCACAGTTTTCAGTAAAAAAATCGATTTCTCTATCATATTTACGGGAAAAGCTACTACTGTTACAAGTCGCTATGAGCAACCGTTTTCTAAATACTTGGACTTGGAAATTTCAAGTCGATTATTTGATAATCGATGCGTGTTGAAGTTATTACCATTATTTTGCATTTTTCACAAGAATGCTTAGGAAATGAATTTAACGTTTGAGTAAGTAGTTTCAGTTTTTTGTAGGGGGCACCACCTATTCTATTCACTTTTACTCGTTCAAAATAATTATTTTTGTATCCGGGTGTAAAATCTTTATTTGTTTTAATAAAATTTGCAAGAAATATCAACATTCTATTTCAAGAAATTTTGAATATGTTGAATAAAATAAAATAAAGCAAATTGAATTGTATTCAAATTGATTGTTCAAAGTGTCCACCTTCAGCAAAAATACAGGCATTCAATCTTCTAGTCATTGAATCTCATACCCGCTCAAAAATTAATGGTGTGTTTCTTATTGTTTCACAGGCGTCTTCAATTCGGTTTCTCAGATCTTCCTCGTTCGCTTCTAGAGTTTCATAAACTAGTGACTTCAGAAGTCCTCTAAAGTGAGAATCCAGCGAGTTTAGATCTGGGGACCTTGGTGCCCACGCTTGGTTAGGTTCTTCTACACCCCTACCGATCTATCGATTTGGATAGACAGTATTGAGGAATTCCCTGGCTACAACGCTAAAATAGGTCGGAGCCCTATCATTCATAAACCATATGCGTATACGAATTTCTAGTGGTACATTCTGAAGTAGTCCCGGCAATGTATTTTCCGAAAAGTCTCTGTAAGTTACGCCATTCAGTCGGAACGGAAGAAAGAAAGGACCTATCAAGTATTATCAATTATTGCCGCCCATACATTTACAGAAAATTGATACTGACACTAACTGCGTGCGGATTTTCCAGAGCCCAAACATGGTTGTTATGAAAGTTTGTGATAGCATTTCGGGGGAAGTTTGCCACGTCCGTGGGGAGTACATATCTTGAAAATTGAGGATTTTCAGCCAATTTTCCCAAAAACCACTGACACATAGTAATGCGTTGGGGGAAGTCTCGTGGCAAAAGAGCTTGTACCCTTTGGATATGGTATGTATGGAATTGTTGATCGTGGAAAATTCTCCAAACTGTGGACTGAGTAGAATTCTTCAGCTTCAGCAATCATTCTTGTACTTGTTTCTGGATTCTCCTCGAGAGCGTTCATAACAAATTCTTCCAATACTGGGGTTCGGATTGCTCGTGGTCTTCCAATAATGTCAGCTACCCTCCTGAAACTACCTGGCTCTGTCAAATGACGGTGGAGACTAGTAAATGTTTGAGCTGAAGGCAGTACTCGGTTAGGAAATCGCTTCTGGTAAATACATCTTGCTTCGCGCACAATGCCATCCGCAAGGCCATAAACGAAATGCATATCGGCTAAATGAGCATTATTGTTTAAATAATCCAGTTTTTCAAAATTAGTGTTTTAAAACTTACAGAGGCTTCACAAAACAACAAAACGTTCAACTGTCACGTAATATGTAATTACCAAAACTTCTTACTTGAACGTCAAATTAATTTCCTGAGCATTTTTGTGAAAATTGCAGATTAATGGTAATAACTTCAACACGCATCGATTACCAAATATTCGACTTGAAATTTCTAAGTCCAAATATCTAGAAAACGGTTGCTTATACCGACTTGTAACAGGGGTAGCTGTTTTACGAAGATATAATAGGAAAATTGATTTTTTTACTAAAAACTGTGCTAGAAGTACGCTCAAAGAAATAATGAATCTTCAAAAAAGAAGAGACGTGTAGGTGGCGCCCCCTACGCGTAAGAGCAATAATAGGATCAGATTCGAATTCGACACCTCAAAAAACCTCCGAAAACCAATTTTCGTTCGTTTAAGTCAGTATTTTGAAAGTTATTTGAAAAAACCGAAAATAAAAATAAAAATGCAACACCCTGTATCTTGGAAACGAAGCATTTCCGAGCATTTAACTATTTGTACAATTCATATCAGAATATTGTGAGGAACCTCCTGAAGTTTGTCAAAGAACTTTTGAATCACCCTGTATAAGAGAAAATTTGTTGGTCAATGACTTATTATTATTTTCAACATTCTAATACTTATTGCTTCATAAGCGTGTTTGTTTGTTTTTAAACTATAATTTCATCATTTGGTTGGTTTCCACCAATTACAGTTTCTCAAATCGGTGATGGGACCTTGATGGTTCCATGAGGATTGAAGTGAATTAGTTGGAATGCATCTGCATTTTATCCTCATTGAGTAGATTTTCATCGTGGTGCCTGTTCATACAGAATAAAGTGAAAGAAAAAAATGGTATAAAATAAGATCAATTATGTTCATTTTTCCACCTACTTTCGATAAGATGGAATCCATAAAATAAAATGAGAATAAAAATAAAAGTCATAGTTGTAATTGAGTAAGCATATCAGACCCAACTCATGATCTCAACAATTTTTGTGTTATTTCAGATTTTTGTTAACACCAAAGATGGGAATAGCTATCCGAAGTGGAGTCCAATTGACTTTTGTGCATAGTATATTGCAGGCAATTTGAGTAAACCACACCAGATCGGTGACTATAGTGAATATTTAAATGAGATCTTTGACATATTCTTTCCATGATCTGTAATTATTGAAGAAGTAAGAAAAAGAAATATGCTCTCATTAGATTACCCCTATGGAATAAATTAATTTTTTGCGTTATTATGTATTTGTTTGAAAAAACCTGAAACAGGTCGATTCGTATTGTCAATTTGCACTATGAAACTATCATACCCTTCTTGCACCCCCTCTGGATTATGAACACCTCCTCAAAAATTTTTAATGAGAAGAGTGGTCGTGTTGGAAAAGTATTTTCATTCTCTGTTATGCAATATTATGTTTTTCGAATTTGGTGCAATCATAACTGAGAAAATTTATTATTCATTTATTTCACAATCAAATTAAGTGTTCAAAATGACCAATAAATGACCAATAAGCAAGACGATATTGGAATTCTCATACAACATTTTGTAGGACCTCAGAGGTTATGTTGTTGATTTCTACCTTTATTCTAACTTTTAAATCTGCAATACTGTCTGGTCTATTGAAAAATACTTTCGATTTTAAAAAACCCTATGAGAGGTAATCTAGAGGAGTCAAATCTGGGGATCTAGGCGGCCATTCTATCAATCCACGTCTTCCAATCCACCTATTTGGAGAAACTTCGTTCAAATAATCACTAACAATACGTTTGTAATGTGGTAGAACTCTGTCTTGATGGTACTAAATTGATTTTTCTATTGCATTTGGATCATTCACATCAGAAAAATGTCTTTTTGATATAAGCTGTGGATAGTTCATCAAAAAATCTAGATAAACCTCACCAGTAACTGTGCCTTAAAAAAAATTGAGGCCAATAATTTTGTTGTTGATTATACATGAAATATTTTAGGATATTGTGTGCGAGCCTCACACATCCAATGAGGATTTTCTCTGCTCCAGTATCAACAGTTTTGTCTATTAACAGCTTCATTTCAATGAAAAGTAGCTTCATCAGAAAAACAATTGTGTTTATGAACTTCAAATCTGCTTCCATCCTGTCCATCATCAGTATACAGAATTGTTGACTTCTATCAGGATCCTCATTCAACTCCTGAAGCAACTGAACATTATAAGGATGGTATTCTTCTTCATGTGAAGCTCTCAATATCGATGATTCACTCACATTTGTCGACGGCAAGTTATCCACTTGTCATATGCGGATTTTTCTCAATCGCTAACAATACGTCTAACTTTTTTTCCTCTCAATTTAACATTTCGACCTGGTTTTTAAATAATTTTTACAGTCCAGTTTCACAATTTATTTCTATTCTCTAACTGTAGACTATGAGACGTTTTGAGCAGGGTATTTATTATAAACATTTCACAAACTTCTTGTCGAGTTCTTGTTTTATTACCGCATCCAATCATAATTTAAATGTCTATTCCTTTGAGTTTTGGATAAATGAGCCATAGTTAACTTGAAAACACACTAATATTTTTCAACACACTGACGTGTGTCAGCAACTTATGAATATCAAATAACAGTATTCTACTAGATTGACATTACATTATTTATGTGGGTTTTGTGAATAATTTGTTGGTGTCTTGAACGACTTTTCCTGACGTTTAGCAAAACAGATAATGAAATACCTGATTATTTCTTGGGGCGTTATTTGGAATCAAAAGTATATTTCAATAAACCGGACAAAATTGTAGATTCAAAAGTTAGGATGACGGAAGAAATTGACAACATCACCCCTGAGGTCCTAGAAAATGTACGAGAACTCCAAGATCAACTTGCTTATTGTCGAGAAGTGAATGGTGGTCATTTCGAACATTCAATTCAAATGTAAAATGAATTGAAAACACCTCCGAAACATTATGTGACATTATTTCATTCATTCTACGTAAAGTATAAAAATTTTACATTTTCAAAATGAATTTTCTCAGTCATGATTGCACCAAATTTGAAAAAAATTATAATGATTAACAGAGAATGGAAATCCCTTTTCGAACAAGGTGCCACACCACCCCTCCTTGGCATTTCAATTTTTTGAGGGGGTTACCCATAATTCAGAGGGGGTGCAAGAAGGGGGTAATATTCTCATACTGTATATTGTCAAATTGACAATAGAAATCGACCTGTTTCAGGTTTCATCAAATAAATTCATAATAACGATAAAAATAAATTTATTCCATACCTATGGACCGCACTGTATACGATGAACTTCAAAATCATGGAATGTGAAAACCATGTACTCCGTGCAATGAGTGAGAAATTCATTACGTTAAAGATATTGATGTATACGGTTTCTGATTTCAGATTCTCCCTGCGTCTGCACATCCCGATTTCACCCCATTGCTTATTTTCCCCCGAATTTCCCGCGGAGTGGAATGGGAACCAGACGATTGGAATGATGTATCAAGTTCTTCACGCTCGGTAGGCCCAAAAGGGCACACAATGAATTGATAAGGAAGTATACTCCGAAGCCTATATGCATATGTCCTCCCATGAATATAAAAATACGTACGTGATTTCTCCGGAGGATGAATATAGCGTTTTTCCTGCGGCGAATCTGATTTTAATATTAGCGGGACGAGGATCTGGGTTTTCGTTGTGTTCTGTTTTCATATTGCCCACTTATGTCGGATAATATTTCATGCGTGAGTGCGTACCCGCATACAGACGTCTGGAAAAAAGGCCTTTTCGATTTTGTACTCACCATCAGATTGTGGTCCACTTGACTTGGACAACTATGAAATTTTGTTGGTTTTTGAAGTTACATAATATGTGTATTGAATAGATGTGATTCTTTGTGGAGGAACAACGTTAATTGACATGTTTTTTCGTGTAACCTTCCACAGTCTGAAAATCAAAATATAATCAGGCAAATCAATACAAATGCAGAAAGGGTAAACTAATTAGTTCACACCGATAAGTTACTGCGTTTGAAAAATTATATTTCCTATAGAAAAATGATTCGATATGTCAGTAACTTGTCGCTTCCTGGATATACATATAAAAAATTCAAAAGATACTTCTCTATATAGTTTTCGATTGACGTTTCGGGGACTATATCTGAGTCTTTTTTGCTTTCTCAAATGACGGATGTCAATTGAGATCTGCCAAAAAATTTGAAAGTGACGTATTGCTCATTTGATATATGGGGTGTTGTTCAGATCAGTTTATTATCATTCTACCATATCTCACTTCCTCTCTGAGTAGAGGTAAACATGTTTCGTCCATTTCAACAGAATTTGTTGAAAAGCAGTTGTTTTTGGAAAGAAGAATACGGCCGTTATTTCATTTTCTCCTCTCTTGATGTGGTTCTTCCATTGAATTTTCATCCTATTCCATTCAGAACATATCCTCACATCTGATGGCGATCATACGATTGAATGGAATTTGACGAAAATCTCAATGAAAGAACCAATCAAGAGAGGAAAAATTGAAAGAAACCTGTATTCTTCTTTCCAATAACAACTGCTTTTCAACAAATTCTGTTGAAATTAACCATACATGGTTACCTCTACTCAGAGAGAAAGTGAGATATGGTAAAATGTTGATAAACTGATCTGAACAACACCCCATATATCAAATGAGCATTACGTCACTTTATTTTTTTTAGCAGATCCCAATCGACATTCGTCATTTGAAAAAGCAAAAAAGACAAATTATTCAAACAATTAAAGGAGATTCAGCAGATTTTGAGAACGTGGGCTAATTTGGTCCCCGTAATGTCAATCAAAATATATAGAGTACTTCTGAATTTTTAATTTTTTATAGTCATATGCAGGAAACAACAAGTTACTGACAAATTGAATCATTTTCCTATGGGAAATATAATTTGGTGAACGCAGTAACTTATCAGGGTAAACTAATTCGTTTACCCTTTCTACACTCGTATAGATTTTCCTGATTGAATTTTCATTTTCAGACTGTTGAAGGTTACCCAAAAAACATGACGAAAAACATAATATGTGGTTGTTCTTGAATTTAACAAAGATGTGGACTTAACTTAAACAGTTCAATCAAGCAAATATACTTTATTGTCGAAGATATAATATTATTGACAGAGCGTGGCTATATTCTAATTCAGAAATACAAAAAAAGGTATTTATTTACAATGCTTAAAACTTATTGGATTATTTTGGCGTGTTAGAAACAATAGTCATGAAAATTTAACAAGTAATAATCATAAAAAGTATACAAAACACATTAACTCGCAATCAGTATTAAAATGTTCTGTCCAAGAATAAAAAATTATATAGTGTATTGTCAAGGAAAAATGAGTCTTATCTACAAAAATAATGCATTTTTAATAACCTTCTGCAGCTGGACAATCCAAACATACACTGGAGACTCCCGTTCCTATTTTTACACGCTTTATATTAGCTTCACTTGTATGTTTGTAACCGACTCCTTTGGGCGCAATTTTGACCCACTTCCAGAAGTACGAATCATTTGAAATTTGGCAGGTGTACATAATTCCGGTGACAATGCATTAAGAAATTTTTGTTTGAAAAAAAAAAACAAAATGGCGGCTCCAATATGGCGTACGAGTTTTGTGATTATGGTCCGATTCGCTTCAAAATTGGTATCTGAGGATTTTTGGGGTCAAATCATGATTCTTTTGTCAAAAATTGAAAATTCAAATGCGGTCCAAAAGGGGACAGTTTTGTGATTATGGTCCATTCTATTCAAAATTGGTATGTGGGGGTTTTTGGGGTCCAATATCATGATTCTTTTGTAAAAATTGAAAAATTCCAGATGACGGCTCCAAAATGGCGGACTAGTTTTGTGATTATGGTCCAATTCTATTCAAAATTGGTATGTGGGGGTTTTTGGAGTCGGAGATCATGATTATTTTGTCAAAATTGGAGGATTCAAGATGACGGCTCTAAAATGACGGACGAGTTTTGTGATTATGGTCCGATTCTATTCAAAATTGGAGAATAATAGTTAAAAAAAAAATAATAATAATAGTTTGAAGAACAAAAAAACACGCTTCAATAAAAAACAAAACTAAAAAGTTGAAAATAAATGATAGTTTAAAAACTAAAGAACACGCTTTAATAGAGAACTAAACGAAAAAGTAGAAAATAATTTTGAATGAGTTTGAAATAAGAATACAGTAATTAACCACAAATTTATTTCATCGTGAAAAAGCGTGAGGTGCTTTTTGAGATATTTTCATAATGATTCCACTTTTACCAATATCTGTCCATGAAATATTAACAACAATTGACATCAAGCACCCCACGTGCAATAAATTTGTTGTCAATCATTGTTTTCTTAATTCAAACTCATTTAAAATTATTTTCTACTTTTCAGTTTAGTTTTCTATTAAATCGTGTTTTTTTATTTTTGAACTATTATTCATTCGTCTACTACAGCGCAAACGCTTTCTTATTTATTTTATGCTCGAGCGTGATTTTTCCTTTGACTTCTACTATGAAACCATCGCGTTTCAGTTGAACATTTGAAGCCCTACCTCCATAGGTCATTTGACATGCCCTAATGAGAAATAGTGAATATTGATGAAAATAAACAAAACACTGAAAATTGAATATACCGTTTGGTTCCCACATCCCGCACTTCCACATTCAAAAAGTTCAAATTGTCTATAAAAAAATCGTTCACCATATCATTGTCAAATTTTGGTTAGTTGTCGGATGCAGCTTCCACGTATGATTTTTCCAATTAACTCATCTTCGACAAAATAATTAATATTTTTCAAACATGCGTCACAAAATATTTCTTGACAGATACATTTGTCAATTGAAACGTAGCGATGTTGCCGCTTTCATTTTCAATCTGTCCTGGAATTTAATTGGTCATACCCATTCTACGTCATCACAGGGTGCTACTTTCAACACAACATACCGGGTGACACAGGATATCGGGCCACCCCTGTAACTTCTGCATTCATGAACAAATTTTTCTGACATTTGGTACACTTATATAAGCAACCATTCAGATTTGATCACATTACAATCCAATATGGCGAGCTCTGGGTTCTTCTGGAAATGCCAGCAACTTTGATTTCTCAAATAAAACACCTTGTATATTTTTACATATTCAAGTTCAAAGGTCAAAACAAAACTAAACCTCATGTCCAATGAAATTTTTTTGGAAATATTCAAATTAAAATTGTTTTTTTTATTTTACCCCGTGGATGGATGAGATTTGGTCGAAGCCAATCACAATGGGTCGCACATAATAGAAAAACGTATTTTTTTCTGAAAAATTATTTTTTGTGTCACTAATTGATGAATCAATTCAGTCACATCACATTTTGATAAAAAAAAAATCCTGTGGAACCCCTATGGGCCACTTACATGTCTCTCTAGAACATACATTCAGGAAACAAAAAAAAATTTCGGTGCAGTAACAAATTGTATACATTCAAAAATCTACAACTAGTTCATGAGTTTCCCTGCAGTTCGAATAATTTTTCAACCTAGTAAGCTGTTGAGAACAACATTTCGGAATCTTGTCAACTAATTGTGTTTCACTGTCATCTTTCATCTCAACTTTTGAAAATTAGTCAACTTCTGAGAATTAGGAGGAATGGAAAATCAAAATTATAGGTTCACAAGACGTGGACAAGTTGATATGTTATTAATTTACGGAGAATGTCTTAAAAACAGTGTTTGACAGTTATACGCTGGACGATACCCACAAGGAAGAACACCCACAAAGAACCATTTTCAAAAAGGTATTAATTTTCTATCACAATGAATGGTGAATCTTCTTCAACACGGGGCACACGAATTTCAAACAAATGTTTTGTGGAACTTTCGTTTTTCAGTCTTTGACAGCCCGACTTCCTGTTATTGAAAACACATAAAATTCTTCCTTCTTTTAATCAAAACATAACACATGCTTTTATTCGATTGTTTTCAGCACTTTTCAGCGAAAAAAAAACAGTATTTAAAAAAATCACCCTTCTTCAAAACGTAAACATGCCACGTTGCCAAATTGTACCAGACAATCAATGTTGAATATGTTTTGAAGAAGGGTGATTTTTTTCCGAAAATAGTAGGAAGTTTTTTCCCAAAAAGTGCTGAAAACCAGTAAATAAAAGTTCCAGAACAAAATGGACCAGTATCTTCGAAAATAGTCGTGATCGCCAAAAATTTCATGGGGATTTTTTGTTCAGGAGACCATTTTTTTTTATCCAAGTGCTCAATGTTAACGAAGATTTACCCAATAAATATAGGTCCCAATATGTTTCATAACCCAAGAGGGGTTGACAACTTTGTAGAATTTTTTACACCTTAAGGCGAAGATTCCGAAAACAACCCAACAATGGAGAATATGATCGTAATACACGAATCGTAAGCTAGGAGGCAAAAGTGAATGTTTTAGTTTATGTTAAATCTAATCCAACCGCTTCGACGCGGGAATTGGAATACCAATGCAATGTCAGATTTTTTTATGTATAAAAATCTGTTACTGCACCGAAATACGAAAATGATATGTAATTTCTCTCCTTAATGAATGTTCTAGAGAACGGTAAGTGGTTCCATTTTGAAAACAATTAATTTTTTATCGAAATGTGATGTGACTGAATTGATTAACCAGTAAGTGACACATAAAATAATTTTTCAGAAGAAATTAGGTTTATCTGTTATGTGCGACTCATTGTGGAAAGCCTAACCAAATTCATTTCCAAGGAATAAAAAAAAATAAACAATTCAATTTCAATTGTTAAAAAATTACATTTGACATAGATTTGGTTTTGTTTGACCTGTTGAACTTGAATATGTAAAAATATACAGGTGTCCATTTGAAAAAAACAAAGTTACTGGCATTTCCAGAAAAACCGGAAGTTTGCCATATTGGATTGTGATGTGTTCAAATATTTTTGATAGAATTTTGACTGGATTTTTTATTTCAATTAGTGGAAAAATCCATGGAAAATCCCCATTGATACAACGAATAATTAACTAGTTCGTTTTGAATAATTAATTACCGTGTTCATTGAATTCATTGACGGGTGTTCGTTGACATATGTGTACTTCAGCCACTGGTAATGTTATCGCATCAATGACTTTTTAATAGTTCAATCAATATATTCGTTATATGAATGATAGTTTTTATTTTCTGCAGATGTAATCTTTCAATAAATTCTGGTTAAATATCAACGAACGCGCGTTATCGAACAATCAACTTGTAATTATGCCAACCAAGGTAACTTTATCAACAATCTATAAATACATCGATTGATAATTTTTTTTCCCCTTGTAATATTTCATACAACGTGAAAATCCTGTATGATGGGCCTTCTCATTTTACATACGTCAATGCATAACTTCAATGAATCCTCAGTATTGCTCCATCTCACAAACAGAACATATCCAACTCATCCTGTATGGACGTATTCTTCACGTCCATCCTGTATCCATCGAATATGTTCGCATCATAAATTCTAACTTTCAGAATCAATCCATATTCACCTCACTCACAGCAATATGGATGAAATTTATAACACTTTGCCGCAAACTTCGCAACTTGCAGCATGGCAGCGAACTATGAGCAGAAATATAGGGAATCAGGGCACCAAGAAACAAAATGAAGTAATTCCGGCCGTTTTGCACGAAGTCATAATAACTCAACAAAGGAGCATTTTTCCACCAGACGCTACAACACATTCCACAAATCATGCCGAAGCATCATCAAGGAAAGCTGTGACTACTGCGTCTCGCTTTGAATATTATCAACAATTTTTCTTTTCAGTCGGTAGCTTTTCAAGAGAAATAATGCATAGTCACACAGTAGGAGAGCGTTTCGTGCATATAGTAAGCTGTATCATTAATACAAATAATGGAGGCGAAAAATGGGGCCACGGAGAGTTTTAATTTGGTAGATTCGTACAGTTCGGTGTCCTTATTAATATTCCCAATTTGAGACCTTGAGCGTCCACCGCTTGCACTTGTACCAAAAAGATGATATTTTCTCCAGCGCAACCAACGTCCAAAATGGTGATCTCAAAAATTATAGAATATAAAATTTCCTGCAACTTTTTTAATGAGATAGATAGTTCACGAGTAACAGCAGAGTAAAGCTTAGCAAAATTCTACAATTCGCAAATTCGCTATATTTTTCAATAAATATCGATTGTAACGAAAATTGCTATTTTCTTGATTTGTGGACACCCAAGTAACATTGGAAAATGCCCAGGCATTTATTGCATTCATCTAGATGAAGAAAAATTATGTTGAATTAATTTGTTTTCTTTCTATGTAGTGTTTTTGACGAGTATTCGGCAATTCCCATTTCAATCCATGCAATCTCAACTGATACTGAGGTACCTTTAAATGAGTTTTTGAGCGATCAGCTTCAAAAAAGCGAAACGCAGATCCTGAATTCATTGCTTTTATTTAACTTCAAATCATTCAAGTGAATTTTGACCCACTTCAGTTGCCTGACAGATCAACTGATAAACAAACCCAACTCCAAATTCATAATACTCCACTCAGATAATAGTTAAGGTCTGAAATAATTTTTGTGAAAAACTGAAGATAAGTACTCTTAATTTGTTGAAGTTTATGTTGGAGTATCATCATCGAAGACATTTCTTTGCCATTATCTACGGAAATATTATCCAGTCAACATATTTTTTTATGAAGAAAAACAATTATTATGTATTAATATCTACTTAAATGATAGAAACGGTTTGGTGGGTACACTACATAGAAACAAACAAGGCATTGAAGCAAATGTTCGAATAGACCACCATTTTGTTCAATCCACAATTGGTATCTCGCACGCTTTGGAATATTCCTGGTGTATCCTGATTTAACGTACATGCTGCCAAAATTCTTGCCGTTAAATCTTCCACAGATTCTACAGGTGTTTCATACACTAGGGATTTGAGGTATTCCCACGTAAAAAGTCTAGTGAAGTTACATCCGGAAAACGTGCAGGCCAATGTATGGGACCACGTCTACCTATCCAACGATCATGGAATGTTTGATCAAGAAATTGACGAAGAATTCGTTGGGAATGTGGCGGTGCTCCGTCATATTGATACCACATTCTTTGATGAACCAATAGAGTACGTCTCCAAATAGCCCAGGTTAAACATTTTCAAGAAACACTCGGTAGTTCTACACATTCAAACGGGAATGAAGAAAATATGGTCCAACGATACGATTTTCGATAATTCCTACCCAAATAATCTCTGAAAACTTTTGTTGGTAGCCTTTTCGAAACCTTCCATGCGGATTCTGTACATCCCATAAATGGTTGTTCCTTCTATTGATATATCCATCTCTTGCCATGCCATATCCGTGACTAGAACATATCTAAGAAAGTCGTTTGCTCCTCTATACATCCTAATAAACTAGCATCTGGGTCCATCACCTTTTGTAGGCAAAATGGATACAATAATTGTTCACGTGCTACCCGACTTACTGTTGATTGTGACACTTGTAAACTATACGGATAGCCCGATTGCTGTTGGAAGGATCTGCTGCTAATCGTTCAAGAATTTGTTCTTCCGTAACATTATCTCCTTTTTTCTATTGCACCACAATGGTGTTAACTGAATTCGAAGGACCTCGTTTCCTCGAATCGTCGATGCACAGCAATAAAAGTAGTGGAATGTGGATGATGTTTGTTTGGATAACAATGTTGATATAATTCAGCAGCGACCTGGCTTTTCCCCCTGTTTTACCTTGAAAGAAATGCATATCTGTATTCTTCAAATGAATTATCCATTTTGAAACCATGACAGATGACTTGACAATAATAAAAACTGTTTTGGGTTATTGTCAATTATGTCTTATGTAAGTATCGATATATCAGTGTGTTTCTACCAGAAACAATGAAAAAAGGCTACGTTCCTTTTTAGTTCCAAGTTTTGTGTATGCTTTATGAGTTGATCAGTGGTGTACTGAACAACCCACCACAAACTAGTATGAAAGGCTCGACTTTGCAACTAGTTATCACGGATCGAAAGAAAGCATATCAGATATCCTCAGTTTTTCTCAATTATCTCAGAAACCCCCACTTTTAGGCACATGGAATGTCATGACTCTTAGGTTGATTATCGATAAGCCGAACTGATGTCGAACGCTCATTTGTCCATTCACTTGCCCAAGGAAATATTGAGGAACATATGAACACATACCATCGTAACTGCGCCACTGGATCACGAAAATGAAAAATCATAAATTTAAATCAGCACGTTATAAACCTTCATTAGTGTACCAAGTTTCAAATTCTTTCCTTTATGAATTTTGGAGAAAAAAAATTAAATCTTAATTTTTTTCGTACTTTCGACACCCTGTGAAAAAAATACCCCGTGAAATCTGCACGCTACTTTTTTATTCAACTTTTTTTTTCTAGAATTTCGGGAATCGGGTGTGAATTGCTTTGAAAAATGCCCGTCGATTTTTTTTTACAAAATTGAATGGTGGATTGTGATAGAAATGATTGTGAGAATATGAAGGTGTAACAGTATCATCTAATTGTGCAAATGAATCATTGGAATTTGATAAATCCTGTATATTTAATTAACCTAATTTTTTACATATAAATAATTTTTATCACTTTTGGTTCCTTTGCAAGCGGTATCTTCTTTCAATTTCCATTCACAACACCTGCTTTGTTATACTCTTTCTGAATTCTGTATGAGTTTTCGGATCCAATGATATCACATTTCATCTATCAATATTCATAAATTATCATATTAAAGTATGCCATAACTCTACCGATTATGTACAGGAGATATCCGGTTGTTTTCTGGACCAGTCCAACTCCAAATCAGATACAGGCACGCATTCATCCAAAGTAACCTAAAAGCACTCAGTGGAAGCTAATCAAAGTCCTCCTACGCGCGTTTCATGTTCTTTATATAAATATTTATTCGTGCATAAAGTGACCTTCCAGCGATAAACCAGATACCACACCCCTTCGTTACGATAAATTCGTTTCCAATGCCATCGAAGACCGTTCTTGCAACAAAACCTCCCAGCACGAAATACGTTATAATGGATGCTGTCCGTAAATAATCCAATTGAACGATCGCTATCATATTTCACTCCCTAATTATTTAATTAGATATTTCCATTTCCCGGACACCCATTAATTATTCGACTTTCCACCATGAAGTAATACCGTGTCATTACCTGGAGGCTTGTTCCCTACTTTCCTGTAGTCTAGTTTTCCTTTATGTAAATTCGGACGTTTAGCAACACGCAAAATATGCACATATTCTACTCAAAACACGAAATGGTCTGTATGGATATTGGAAGAGGAATAATGGAATTGAATGTAGTTATATTAGGTTGGGAGACTATTTTATCACACCGGAATGTGGAGTTCGTCGAATTAATGCGTTAGAATTATTACCTTGATAAAAAAAAACAGGACAACTGTGTTCGCGGCATGTAATCTTTGTCTATCCCCAATCATAATTCTACAAACATGGATTTTGAAAATCATCTATGGGTAAGACAGAAAATTCTCCACAGTAGAACTCTTTGACCTTTCGCAGTCCTCGATATCAAAGAACTCTACTTACAGTGTATAATAAACAAAGAAAAATTCACCAAAAACAAAAATCCTACAAAGAATGAGTACTCCACAAGAAATCAGCCTCTTGCATACAAGTTAACAGAACTTTACGTTGAGAAGTCATGTCTTTCTTGGTCCAAGATTATTCAACAAAATACCCTTGGAAATCCGTAAAATAAATTTACCTGCAATGTTCAAAAAAAAAATGAGCATTGGCTGCAAGCGAATACAATTATTTTGCAGCTCCTTCTAATCTAGGATGTTGTTCCCTATGAAATATTTTACCTTCATACTATTCATCACCCTATTTTTATCACTTCCTTTTAAACATACAATTCAATCTGTTCATCTTCAATGTGGTTTGAATATGATTCGTATATCTTTTGTGATCTACCTCTCACTCATACCAATATTTTAATCATTTTACTCAATATTTGATATTTATATATACCTTCTTTTATGTATTTATTTTTAGTGTACTGATTTGTTCAGGAATTTATATCATTATTCAATGGTTTTGATAGGATTAGTAGTAGTCTTTTCTCATTCTTTTCATGTTAACCAATGCCTTCCTTTTTTTTCTTTTATATATATACATTTATATGATATTATTTAATTTAAGTTTTATATACATACATATCTCCTCGTACATTCTTTTTATATATACATTTATATGATAGTTATTCAATTTAAGTTTTATATACATACATATCTCCTCGTACATTCTTTTTTATATACACATACTGTAACTATTTCCATATCGTATTTCCAATTTTATAAATATTACTTTCATACTAAAATAAGTTTCATACAATGGAATTTTCTCTGCAGACCCTTTTAGACACTATAATGTGAGTGAGCCTACCATGATAAAATCAATATTCCACATACAACTAGTTTCCACTACTTCTGCGGTATTATCTTCACATGTTTGTTCATTTATATGTAACTAAATGCCATGTCTATTTTCTGAGATTGAATAAACTTATAATTATTAAAAAAAAATCCAAATTGAAAGTAATCATCATTATTAGTGTGTTCCGAAACTATAGTGCCAAATTGAAACGGAAGATTTCTTTCGAAAAATAAATAGGAGTTTCCTCGTATCTTTCTACTCAGAAGTCGTTCGTTGCAGAAATACAGGGTGTTGAATATGAAAAATCAAAAGTATTTTTTGTTCATAACTTCCACAGAATTGAAACATTTTCAATTACAATCGAAGGAATGTTTTTTTAATAGGTGCTTTATTTTGAGAAGAAAATCACATTTTCAGTTGCCACCAGTGGCGTACAAGAAGGGTATCATAGTCCCTTTTCTTCCTTATGTTTTACGTCAATGGTGGAAACAGAAGAAATATTTTGTTTTCGCATTCCACATAGAATTTTGAGGAGAAAATGTACAGCTGTTTGAATCCGGAAAACCCAACCGTTTTCAAGATAATTGAGCTTTTATGACTACATACCACTAATGAAAACATTGTTCGGCTGAAGTGAATTTTACAATCCTAATAACTGGTTCCAAAAACAACTAGATATTCTACCAACAAAATTATTGAAACTCTCACATGCATTTTTTCACAACCCTGCTTTCTTGCAGATGTACAGGATGTTCAAACTGGAAAATAAAAGACATAATTTCTCATAACTACCATATATTTAAAAAAAAAAACAATCAAATTTTTATTCAATGGGTGCTCTATTTTGAAATAGAATCAATCTGTTACAATGGCGTAAAAGGTGAGTGTCATGGCGATTCATTAAAAATAAAAATAAAAGACTATATACAGTGCGCGCGTAAAATATGGCAATATTTCTGCCTCTTTATAGGAAACCAGAAGAGTTTGTGTATTATATTTGTCATATCAGCTTCGCTATCTCAGAACAAAGAAAGATTTCAACATTGCAAAAATGCTCCTTGATTGAGATACATAACAGTGCACTTCTGTCAAAAATACCAGTTCAAATTGATCATTTAGCAACTGTTGGATGCAAGAAGGTGCATATTTGATAAAATTGGATGAATCATGAACATTGAACCATATTAACGTCTAAATGTTTATTATGGAGGTATTGATATATTGTTTTCCAAATTCTGGGTTATCTCTAACCCTGGATGGGAAGAAATGTAAATTATCTATTTTGTGGAGGGAACATTACAAAGTTTACCCCAACACGATTGTGTGTTTATGGTATAATAACAATTTGAAATTTGTCAGTAACGCACCGGTTGAAATATATCTGCCTGAAATATTTCACAACAATATCAATATTGAAAATTCTCGATGAAATATATACTCTATTCGATGACGTTTCGGAAATCACCACCATTCTTTTTCTCAAATCCTGGTGTTTGTAGAATAACTAAAATTATAAATCTCTCTTGAAGTGATCGGTTATTTCGACAATTGCTTGTCAAAATCTGATATGCAAAATTTATGTAGTTCCACCTCATTTCTCAGTATAAACTTTCTCATGTTCAATCAATCGATCAATATAAACTTCATTATCGGGAGATATAACATCTCCTAGATGAAGTCATGTGAATATAAGGTGAATAAATAAGTATATAAATACGTTTATGAGTTGTATATTGCAGGTAACATAACATTGCCACAATTATAAAAAAATCATTTTTCACGAAACAGAACAACATAAACCAGAAGGAACAAACAGATAACATCCAGTTGAGCAGTTGAGAATATATAATTTTTCCGAAAGGACTGAACAGAATGTCACATCAAAATCAACCATTCCAATCTTTGTCAAGAACGCTATGAAATACCTTATCTATAAGTAAGATTTTTATAGATCTCCTGAAATGAGATGGCGAAACAATGTTTCTGTAGATGGTTGGGAAATGATTGTATAGTCTGACTGCACTATAAATCAGAGAGTTCTTCGCTAAATTTGAAGACGGAATGGGTACTCTTAAATTATTATTTTGGCGAGTATTACTAATAATTGCCTCATATGATGCTTTATTTCTGTGTACTGAACACACAGTTTCTAGAATAAATAACGAAGGAGTGATCAGGATTTCATGTTGAGAGAACAGCGGCTTACAAGATACTCTGGATCCAACTTTACAAAGGTCACGAACTGCACGCTTTTGAAGAACAAATAAACTATTGGAACTTTTGTGACCGCAGATACCCCAGAAGGGTATGCCATTCCTAATATGAGATTCAATCAGAGCGTGATATACTGCTTTCGCAGTGGCTGAACCCATTTTTTCCGATACTATCCACAGAGCATAGCACCCAGATGCTAGTTTTCCATTCAAGAACTTCACATGGTTGTCCAAATGAATTCCGAAGAATTCACGCGTTTATGCTTGCTCGATGACATCTCCAGTACTTACAGTTACAAATTACATTTGAACGATAAGAGATTGGTTCTGTTCACATTTAACGGAAGAAAATTGGAGTTGAACCACTTCTCCACACTGGGGATATTATTGGCAATTTTCGAGGTGGTATTTATATTGGTCTCATGCCACAAAATGATTTTGTTGTCTGCAAATATTGTAAATCTACCATAGATCTTGAGGTTAGCCAAATCGATGAAATACAACAAAAATAGGATAGGACCCAGTACAGAGCCTTGAGGCTCACCATGTTTAACCAAGCTTGTTTTTGAGTTTGTGTTTTTTTTCTCACGAATTGGGTACGCTCATTTAGCTAGGACTCGATACAACTAAGGCTCTTTTTCCGGAAGCCATAACATTGAAGCTTGCGCAAAAGTATTCCCTGATTTATACCATCGAAGGCTTTCACACAAAATACTGCTGCGCGAACCTCCTTAAGATTGACTCTACTATAAAGCTTTTTCAGAAATGAGGAGACTACGTCACCTGTACTTCTTTGTGGTTGGAAACCAAATTGTTGTGGATTCAAAACTTTGTGAGCGGACAGAAACTTCATCAATCTAGTTTCGACCAACTTCTCTATAAGTTTTCCCAAAGTTGGAATGAGGAAAAAAGGTTGAAAATTTGAAGGATCCGAAGTATCACCACCTTTGTGTAGAGGAATAACAACACTAATTTACAGGAAATTCGGAGAAATACCCTTTGAGAATGAGATATGGATATATTCTCGAGAATTCTTACTGAGATATTATCCATTCCGCAAGAGGTTTTATTGTGTTCATTAGCTCAATCAAATCCGTGTCATACAGAACAAATGTGTCAGAGACATGAATATCACTTATGAAGAGTAGTGGATCTGGTGCCATTTATATTTTTCCGGTCAGACTTTCGGCTATGGAGCAGTAGAATTCTTTGAGGATGTTGAGGTCTGAAGAAATATCTTGGATACAGAACGTTTCTTTCGGAGGTCATTCACAATACGCCAGGTTTCCGTGGTGATGTTGTAACTATTGAAAATTTCGTTGTGGTAATACATCATTTTTGCTGTATTGATAACATTTCTGTAAATTTTCCTGTAGGCAATATAATAGTGATGAACAAAAACATTATAGTAGTATTTCTCAATATGACGAGGACTTCCCAGATTAATATCAGAAATACAAATACCTTCGGTCAACCAATATTTTTTGTTTCTTTTTTCAATTTAAATTATTTAAATGGGAAAGGAATTTTCAAAGCAGTTGGATAGTAAATCATGATACGAAAGAAATGGATATTGGACTCATAGTGACAGAACATGCACATATATTATAATTTCCGTTAAACAAAATATTGGCGGCTTCTTTAATTTAGGAAATGTGATTGAATACAGAGTTAGAACATTTATCAACAATATCGTTATGTCATAGAGTATGGATTATTTACTATTTCATTTTATTGTTTTCCCAGATTTAATTCAAATCTATCTATTTGTAATGAGATCGAGGTTAACTATAAATACATTACAAATATATTCGGAGGTAATAAAACACAGAGTACTGAGTGACTTCTAGTTCTCTGAAAAAAAAAAAATTTTTTTTTTTTGTACCTTGTTGGAACAGTAACATTCCTGAGGGCATTATTTTACCTATGATCTCAACCTGTTCGAATGGATTCTCTAGAATAATATTCGGTAATTGTACAATAAATGTATTGATTTGTACTCACAATCATTTTCATCGAAATAATTGTAGAAATGAGATGGTTGAATAGGCAATACGAAAACCATTCGGATTGGGAATCATTCAACCCACATATATGTTTATCATATTGATACTCATAAATGTTAAACATATATCGAAATATAAACTACTAGAAATGAAAAACAAAAAACACCAGTTGTTTTTTCCGCAGATAGCATATTATTGAATAATTCATTCCATAACCTGAATTTCTTGATCATTGCTGGAATATGCAGCTGCCAACCTTCTTCCCACTGCTTTTTTTCAATGAAAAAATCCCAAAAGAATCTCTCAACAATCTCCGGAGAAAATTCATATTCGGACGCTATAGTCCTTCCAGAATCCTGTAAAGCTGAAGCCAGGACACCCGTGACTTATTCCAAAGAACCCATAAACCAAGAGATAAGGGCAATCCTACGAATAGAAAGGTTATTTAGTAGGATAAGGATAAATCCACGAAGAGCAAAGTATGCAATGTTTCCGGCTGCTTACTTTTATCTTCAATACAAATCAATGGCTCGAAAAAATATACATCCCGAATGGACGTTTATCCCCAAAACGAATCGTTTGAGTTTGAACGGTGCAGAATGAATTATCGAATTGGGATTTATAGGGTGTGCCGATTTGTTTCATTTGTATCGTTCATGGAATGATTCACGGGATCGAGGCGAGGAAAACATAAATAATGGAATATTCTCAGCCTCAGGATTCTCACCCAATGCATTATGGGGTTTTGAGGTGGAATTGAAATTGAATATAAGGATACGATAGCAGGAGTTCCTCGTGAAAATCAGGAGGAGAGAATATTTTGTGGAGTCGGATTTGGGAGACACTTCTGGTGGGTGGAAAAGTTTCTCAGAAATGGAAGATAATTTCCAATATAGGTCATCAATCTACCTACATTTGTAAAATTCCACCGTTCAAATTGATGCGTCCAACACGTGTTCCGCTATGCAATAGCTTCTTCAGTTGCAGATAATACTAACCCAACAATCACCATGTATCATGTTCAATAAACAAGGCAGGTAGAAGTAGATGTATGAATCTAATTGGAGTTATGGAGAATAACTCAATAGGTAATGAATAGAACAGGGACTGGGTAGAGCGGAGATTGTATCATTTACTTGTTTAATCTTCATGGAATCAAATTTAATGAAGGAGAATTATATAAATTGATCTGGTCACAAGGCAAATATTTTGATTAATCAGCCCCAAACTTTCTAGGTGGTCGAGCTTACATATTCCTTTTCTATATGTAATATTCCGAAATCCGAAATCGATAACAAAACCGTGTTTCTCAGCCAAAAGGTGACTAGAAGACGTTTAATTTGTTTTACCATTGGTAAAACTGTTTCTATGTTCTACATGTTCTGTTTGTTTGGCATATGTAAAAACTTGCACAGGAGCCATCCTCAAGTTGATTTATATACTCCAGATGTTGTATCTTGATTTTTTTCACGTTAGAAAGTTTTTTTTTTGTACTATGGCCAAAATATGTTATTCCTGAAGTTCCTGAAGGATATATTATATAGGTTTGAACCAATATTGATTGCACAGTGTTCAATTATATACAACTCCCAATTAAAAATTTCTTCTGAATGGAATGGTCGATTAGTCTATGTATTATCTGTTATATGCGTTAATTTATTTGTTTGAGGTTGGGGTTGGATATTGTGATGTCTCTATATAAAGTTTTATGGAAGGTCTATTTTGAATACCTTTTTTTGGCAACTAGTAAAATTATAAACTTTTTCTATTACTATCTGATATCACTTTTTCTTCTGATGAAATATTTTTTTTCTCTTGCTTAATAACTTTTTTGCCCTGAACTGTCTTTTAAAAAATCAACTGGAACTTCTCTACCCAATTGAACCACCCCTTATAGAACTCAGAGTTACCTTTTCTAGTACTAGCCTTTCCACTGAAAATATGGGTTTTCCCAACAAAGCCCTTTTTGGGGATAAGTATGACTTGTTCCTCAACCATCTTCTCAATTCGAACACTTCGATGGAGTCAATACATGTATTGAAATAAAATAGGCAAATTTGGTACACTGATGAATAAATATCTTTATATAAAACGGTGAACTGGATTATTGTCCAACCGAAGACAAAACTTGACTTTATCACCAAACGTCGAAGTCAATACAAAACTAGATTTATCTTGAGTAAAACAAAATACCTCATCAGAAAAACTCGTATACCTTTTCTTCTCTACCTATTTTTCACAAAATCTTTGTACCTCGTAGAAACTGATGAAAAATCCCTATCTTGGCTAATAAGCCACCCGATCTACAGATATTTGAAATAGTCCTTTTTTTCTGGGAGTTTCGAAACTATGTGTTTATTTCAAGTGCTCTGAAATATTCATCTTCTTATCCCTCATATTCAAAGTATGCAAAATTGCTAGAGTTCACCCTCCTAAATCTGCATGAACCTTCGCCATAATGTTAAGTTATTTTTTTTAGCGTGGTCACTTACCCCATAACATACCAGCCGTCTGGTGTAGCCTCTCCTTTCTCTACACATCCCAAATATCTTTCTCATTTTCCTTATAATGTTTCTTCTTAGATACTCGCCCGAAATTTCGTGACGTTACACATTCAACCCTCCCGCACGGGTAAGCAGACGAAATTTCAATATCGGCAATTGACATATTCGATGGCGGCTAGTTGGTTAAGCCACCTAGCCTCGCGCAAGGCGCGATTAATTCGAAGACGAAACAATCTCCCAGATGGACTTATTTCGACGAGTACACGAGAATAACTATCGATGTAAACGTTTTTCTAAATCCCAAAACCCACGAGGACCCTGATGGCTGTGAGATATATTTCCAGCCCGAACAGGCCGTTGTAGATATGATTCTCATAATTTTTTTTAACTCCGCGCTGTGGATGAATCGGGGCATTCGCCAACTCCAGACGAAAATTATTCCTGATTGGCGACGACTTCGAAATAAATATAATATTTGTTCGTGTAGAAATATCTGCTTTTGCCTGAGAAGTTACTTAAAAAAAGTTAAATGCAGAAATTAATCGACTCTTTCAGTAATTCCGCTCTTGTAATTAAAACCTAAAATTCTGAAACCAGAGAGAATCAAACAGCTTACCATGGGACAAAACTTGAAATCGATAACACCATATAGGGTGTTACAATATGTCCTGAATATTTCCTTTCATTTTGAAAAAAAAAGAACTCTTGGTTGAAACCAGATACTTTCAATTTTTCAAAAACTTTTTTCAAATCATTGAAATTGTCATCAATTATTTTTCCTGCTATCACAATATCATCCAAATAATCAACAACACCCAGTACTCCAAAGATAAAAGCCTCTCGTCGATCCGGTAGAAGCACAAGGCGGTTTGTCACAAATGGCGACAATTCACTTTATAGATAGCCTCGTCAGTATTCATTGGTGAGACCTGACATATATGTCTAAGCCTTTTCCACTTTCTTAAGATATACTTGAGGCACACCCAGATAAGCCTCTGAATAAGCTACGACTAACGTTACGGATAAATACTTACATTAGAGAAGGATGGCCAATCAAAAACAAAAAGTTCAACAGAGAAAGACTCGAAATTTGAAAGTGGCTCATTGTGAAGTTTTGAACGAGCAAAGTAAGACACTTGTGTTGAATATTTAGAAGAATTTCCAAAATAAAATAAAATTAAAACTTCCACCGAAAAGATTTTTGTTATCAATTGTGTAGCTGAGGCATTGAAATCAAACTGTATGCCAATTTTCATTGAGTAATGTTATTGATGGTGCCGGTTTCATATTTTCAACTTGAAATAAAAGTAATGATTACCGTGATAATATGAATTCGGGATTATTCGGAAAGTGGATGGCAGAACAATTCTCATTGAGACTTCAGAAACCATCATTGATCATCATGGATAATGCAAGGTATCATCCAAGAATGATAATCCAAATTCCCAGTCGACCAAGGATGAAATCATAAAATGTCTGCAAATTCAAAATATTCGAAGTCCTCAGAGCGCCTTTAAATGTGAATTTCTAGATATTGTCCATCAATTTAAGCCTAAAAAAATAGCATATGCAACTATGCAACTACGACTACCACCCTACCACTGCCAGTTAATATGAGCACAATGCAAATTATTTTATAACAAGACTATAGGACAAAAAGGCTACAGCTACGAGGTTGTATTGAGTAGGAGATTTAAGCCGGTTCTGGCTCTCCCCCCACCACTATGACGTCACGTGTGACCTTGAATAGTTGCAGGTGTGCAATGTGTGTGTGTTTGACCTTGAGATTTGACTTTGAGATTTGTCATTGAGTTTTGATATTGGGTTTGGTCGACTTTGAGATTCGACTTGACCTTGAATATGACCTTGAGATTCATAACATTAAGTTTTGACTTTGAGATTTGACCTTGAGTTTTGATGTTGGATTTGTTTCGGCAACCAAAAGATTTGATCTCGATGTTTGTTTGACCTTGACTAATGTTGTGGTGTAGGCATACATATTCTGTGTAGTCATGACCTTCATGAATCCTTGCACTCTCCAAGCGAGGAGGGCATTCATCCTGTGAGAGAGCTAAGAGTGAACTGCAGTATTGATGAGTGTGTTGATGCTCAAGTGCGTAATGACCTTCACAGTACCATCTACTGGAAATGGAGTGGGATGTCTCTTATAAAAATGTGTGGAGTCGTTGATGAGAAATCAGATGTTAGATAATATCATCAGAGTGAATACAGAGTACGAGAAGTTTCTCAATTCAGTGAGTGTATTTTTAAAGGTGAAATAATCTATATTTTTCATACAGTCTTACTATGTCTTTTCTTCCAAAAGTTGTAGATTTGAAGAGAATCAATTCTTCAATAATTGAAAGAGGGTGGGAGCTTTTGAACAAAGACCAATACATCAAAAGTATTTCGGATGAATTCAATGCGGACGATGTCAGTTGCATAAATGCTTCAGATTTCAAATATACAATAACATATTTGGGTCAGAGTCCACAAGTAGCAGGGAGTTTGAGAACTCGTCCTCTAGTAGAATTCAACTACATTAAATGATAATATTGTTTATATGTTAATAGTTAGGATATAGTGATTTTATGTTGAATATAGATATTTCTCCATTAAAAAAATAACATTCAGTGTAGAAGTACTATATTTGGAGCATCACATTTTCTGATGTAAGTAAAATTATTTGAATATCAATGGAATATATTAACAATTCTTTTTTTCGTTTCAGTTTTCAATATGTGGATGCATTACTCGAGTCAATGTTGGACGGAAGCCGTGGACATCAATACAGCCATCGAGAGATTGAACTCCTACTTGAATGCTTTGAGTCAAGATGTCCTCCATGCTACAGTCTATGATTTGAATGTTTGCTTCGATGAAGATGAAATCCAAAGATGTGCACATTTATCCGAGAAGTACGTCAAGGGTACAATACTTTGTGAGGAATTCAACCAAGGAGCCTTAAACTTGCAACAATTCTGTGAAGAAATGATCAAATTGGATCTGGAAGGATTTCTCCACACCCTTTTACCATTCCTACCTGATGACATCATCGAGAAATATCAACTATATGATGAATATGATGATGAATATGATCATGTAGATATTTGATATGAAATAAAACATATATTTACAAAATCTTGTTTATTTATTTTTCCATTACACATAAACATTATTGATATACTTAAAATATTCAGATATAGTACAAAAATAAAATATTGAACATTTCAAAGTGAATTACGAACAGAGCCATCCAATGCATTGTAAGTCAAGAAGGTATCGTGTATAATGAGTGCATAGACTTTGGTGTTGGCTGGAAATTTATTTTTTCTTGTTTAGAATCTCAGCTAGATATCCACTGTAGATGATTTTGTAGCATTCGGTTGATGTAAACAATCAATGATGAACAGGGATGATGTGTGAAATGCTTCAAAAGGGCCATAAGAGGCTCACTCATATCTTTGTCATAATAACTACGTTGGAAGTCCTCATATGCATAGTAAGCTGAAGAGAATAGTTTTTTATCAAAGTCCAGGTTCCAACGCTCATATGGGTAGACTTCAGAGTTCAAATACACTCGGATGTTATTAATGTCAGCATTTATGAATTTTGTCACATCCAGTGCTCTGTTTTCGGATGCAGTGGTACTTTGAAAACTTCAGACTACGCAATGAGGTATTCTGAAGATGTGCTACGCAATGAGGGTAATTCATAAAGATCCCACATACGATAAGCCAACTTGATTTTTGAATTCAGACCACTCTTATTTATTCTACTGAATAATTTGAGCTTCTGCTTGTCATCGGGCACAACATGTTTTATTTTCCATTCAATCTTTGTAATTTCCAAAGAGGCATCAACGTCTCCAATATATGAATTCTTGAATGAACGAGCTATAATCAAAATCAGTTCTTGTTTTGCATTCAGAATACTCTTCTTATAATCCTCAGGCAAAACCCATCAAATATTTGAGAGGAAGTTTTCCACTGAATAAATGACTGGGTGCATCAATGATGTGTTGTTTTGTGTCGGAAAGTCCCATCCAGTTGTCAAAAGCATGTGAGAGTGTGATTGACCAAATGAAACCATATTCTTCATTGTGGATGTTATGCCTGGTTTTCGAACAACGGCAACTTGCTCACCACCATTTCATAGCGGATCTCATCGAAGAGGAATGCCAAAGCATTGTTGGAAAGATAGC